>CAJPEV010000950.1:4213-84673 GCA_905338385.1 Darwinula stevensoni
ATTTGTCTCCTGAGATTGTAAAACGCGCCTGTTCTCGCTTCCGAGGTCGTCTGGAGGCTGTGATTGATGCTGAAGGTGGCTTTATTGAATAAGTTCCATCTATAAAGCACTACCTTGCTCTTGTTTCTGGAATTTTCAATAAATGTTTAAAATTAGAAATTTTAGAGATGTTTTTCCTTAATGCATTTTCCATGCCAATTCTACTCGTGCACCCTGTATATGGACATTTTACATGGACATGGAGAGGGGTGGCATAAGAGATGCACATGGAAGGGAAGAAAATCTAGAGGGGATGAAAAGCAGAGGCTATGCAAAGGCATGGGCTCTCGTGCAATGGTTCACATCTAGCAAAGACTCCAGACCAAAGGCTATTGGCATGTGATTTTTGTACTTCCACTTGATTGACATACCTCTGCCACTTAATTGAATACATACCTGGATATCTTTGAGGACATCTGCAACTAGGCTCTTGTGCAATGGATCCCAGAGTTTCACTTTCTTCTTCTTCAAGATTCTATCCTTCACCTTGCTTGATCGAGGGTACAGATCTTCGGCATTTTTGAGACCAATGTGGTATTCTCCACTCGGATTCTTCCATTCTTTAGGAATCTGGAAGAAAAACGAAGCATGCATCCTACCTTTGTCATCTGCTGCCAACTAGCATTCCCAACAAGAAAACACTGGAACAGCCAGTTGCCATGTATTCCAATATTTCCAGTCCATCAACAGGGAGCCTTATCAATTCTTCCAAATAAATAGGATAAAACCAAAAGCAATATATACTGGGCAGTATTTTAGAGGACATAAGTGATTCATTACATTTGGCATGATGACTCTTTTATTAGATGCACTCAAAGGTATCTAATGCTGACAGGACTAAGAAATGCCTGGGGCAAAATTCTTCCTTAGACTGAATGGGCACAATACTCCCTAGACCTCAACTCTTCTCTTGAAGAAGGCTCTTAACCCAATCTTGGTGATGGCACTTCGTGCACTGGTCCTTCATTTGGCTTTAACTTCCATGAAGATGGCATATCATCTTTGTACAGCCCATAGGCCATTTCATGGAAGATGGAGCACTTAGTAACTGCCTTCTCCTGAAGAATGCACAAGGCACCTTCATTGCCTTGTTAAACAGTCTGTGCAAGAGATTACACCTACAGTTATCTGTAGCAATCAGCTCCAAACTTCTCCAGCATTCCAAGGCATAATTTACCGACATGAAACCTACATTTCCTAAAGGAGAGACCATATGGAAATAAAAAGAGTTAAATGGAGATCGGTTAATTACAAACACAGAATTGAACAAAATCATGAATACAAACTCATTCTGCACAAAGTGTAGAATGAATTTGCTACATCTTGTGTAACACTGCTACACCACTTTAGAAATCTTCCTTAAATGCCATCACAAAAGATAAATGCTGCAAAATTGCTGCATGCTACTTCCACTGTCCATGTCTCATCCCTTAAAATAATAAAGAATTTTTTATACAAAATGAGCAAAACATGGTAAAATGACAATCAGGTCAAAAAGACAAAAAAATAACTTCCAAAGCTAATGAGCAGTTTGGGGTTTAGCCCTTTATTACTCAAGGTTTCACAAGCTGAAAGAGGAATAGCAAAAATAAAAAATAGCATCCATGCAAACTGCTCTTACCTTGAGCTTCCTTCCAGACAATCCTGTTATGCATCCGTCTGCATCTACTTTCACGATCGTGTGCGTGTCGACATCCCCGGCACCGCTGCAGTCGATGCGATCTATGACCTTTGGCTTCCCATCACTAGTCACCTGGAAAATGCCAACAATGGGAGATGCTGTATTGTAATATTGTATAATAGGTCAGGGTACACACATAGTTCCTACATGCCTAGTTTATTTTAATCAGAAATAACTGCATCTCAGGACATCATTACCATGACTCAAAGTATCTTTCTGTGTCTGAGACTCACATTTCACTTTCACTATTCTCCATTATGGGCCTCATTCCTACATCATTTTTCTAAATTACATTGAAATATCCATTCCATGCTCCTAACACCCTCAATCTGCATATCGTACCCAGGCTTCTGAATCTGACTTCATGAATTTCTTTAAAGAGTGACCAGGTATTGTACGTCTTTCACACACCACCAGAGCACCATGCACACGGTGTGCACTCGCACAGCACGTCTCGCACACACTAAGGCAACATGCCCCTATGCAAGAGGGTTACCAAAGGATGTTGTTGCATAAAGTGGGGGACCGTTGGAGCCAACTTCACCACCAGTGTAAAATGCTGCACGGGCACGGCTTTACCGTCCCGACCTGACCCGACCCGAGCCACTGTTCTCAAGCAGTCATTCGAGCCAATTTACTTGCGTTTTCGACATCTTGACATGCTCACGGCTCGTTCATTGTTTCATGCAATTTATGCCGTTCCATGCATTCACATTTTGCCAGCAGTGTTATAAACTATAAACTATGCATTCTTCCTTCAGTGGGAGATGGCTTAAATACATTAAAATGCATTCCAGATGTGGAGGTTGGTTTTCATGATTTGACATCAATGCCACACCAGGGCGTGGGAGGTCAGCCGGGCGCGAGACGCACTCTAACGTAGGAGAGGACAAGGATGTGCAGTGTACATGGGTGGGCGCAAGACGTACTCTGGGTGGGGGTGAGGGGGGTGTGCGCAAGGCAAACAATGCCCGAATGACCGATACGAGGAGAAGATGCTTCACATCCAGAGTCGTTATGGGATGCAATTGCTTTCTTCATTCTCATTACACTAGCCCTAGGTTTGGAGCTGTAACGACATATCTGACAAGACAGCTCATGTTATCATTTCCATGAACTACTATTAGGAAAAAGCGAAAAGGTATCTCCTTAATTAAAGGTGCCATGTCACTTCCTGCATTGGAAATTTCCCAACTTCACACATGCAGAATACCATCAATAGTAAAAAATAAACCTTTATGGTCCCTCTTGCAGGGATAGAAAGTACCATACCAATCAGACATAGGCATAAGTTACGCCTAAAAAGGAACTGTGACAAGCCTTGAAAAAATACAGATCTGGGACTTAGGTCTGCATTCTTTGATAACAACCCAGGTCAAGACCGAGAAGTTCATGACTTGGCCAGGAGCCTATGCTAGGCCTACACCACATGCTCCTACCTGAGGTCCATTTGGGTCCACTGATCCAAGTTTCCCTGAATTACCAGTACAAACATAAATGCCAAATCTCGGGATGAGGCCCTCTCACCTGCAAGCCAGGAGCGCCAGGGTCAACCCCCGAATCGAATATCGCTATGATGGTCCCCCGCCCGTCGTAAGTCGGGAACTTCTCCAGAAAGCCCGTGACACCTGTTTCCTTCTTGGGCAACAACCCCCAGACGGGGAAGGACAGCTCACCGCTGGGCACCGCCATCCCTTCTGCCAGTGGCGGACGAGCAGGGTTGCCGGATTTTGACCTCGGCGGCTGCCGAGGAATCCATGGCGATGAATGGCGACGCGATGGCGAATTGCTGCCGTTGTTGGCGAGTGAATCCAGGCGATATTTAACAAGGTGAATTTCGCTCACATTTTTAATTTTGGGAGGCGCGAGGTGCTCAGGCGGCGAGTGGTACCACTTCATTAATTCGGCAATCCGGATATTTATAGATATGAAGTAAGCAGATAAAATATAGCTATGTATACAGGATGTGTCAGATTGATGCACTCCCCCTCTCCAGGGAAAACAAAAATAAAATTATTTAGATTCAGAAATCCCAATAAATTTATGTTCTAATGAATGATTACGTTTATCATAAACATAACTAAAATATAAAAATATGAAAAGAAACAGAGGATTTCAGGATAGTTAGTGATATCAAGTGGCGAATTCGCCCATTTCGATATCACGTGTCGAGGTCGAGCGTTCCTTAATTACCCCCTTTATCATCACCCGTTGCTCTCGTCCTGCCAACCAGCTGCCGATCCACTCGCTCGTCCTACCCTGGATCCGGTGAGCCTCCAGTTTAGCCCGCAACCTCTTGCGAAGTCTAAATAGACGATGTCCACGGGATTCCCTTTTTCCCTCTCTTCCGTCGCCCAGTCGCGTAGAATTCGAGCAAATCGGTGAGACATTTTCGACGCCTCCTAAAGCCGCGTCGAGAGTCCCGAACGAGCGCGTTTCCTTCCAGGAAATCCAAGAGAAAAACTATATTGATCGTGTCGGACTGATCGCTTCTCCCGAAGATCGCGACATAGTAGAAAAAATTTTCACTTTGCGATTGCGACTCTTCTCAACCGACCCGACACGTTTCTCGAGGGGGAAAAAAAAAAAAAAAAAACCGGAATCGAACGGATCGAGAAAGGAGGGCAACCCTGTCTCTCGGGATTCGTTAATTCGAAAACTGGAATTCTCCAGACTTCTCGTGTGTCGTCGTGGCAGGCCGTCATTCTTCCTCATGCATTTTTTTTTGTTTGTCTTTTTTTTTTCTTTAATCGGATCTTTAGGCTTCGTCCGCTTCAAACTTTTTTTTCCAACGCCAACGAAAATTTGTGCGGCATGAAAAAAAAAATCAGAATAATTTCGACCAGCGTAAATTCATTGACTTCCATCAGAAAATACAAAAGTGAAACTTCTTCCCTCAATGCATTTTCCTCCGCGAGATGTCACCTCTGTCGCCGCGGGTTTCGGCCGGTACGGAGGCGACTTACTTTTCGATCGGCTCTGGTGAGACAGGATTATCATGGATGGCTTCCAGTTCAAAACTGGGCAAGAAGTATATTTTGAAACAAAAATTTGACTTGAAAATGGTATAACGCTAATTTTTCTCCAAGTTTTTGCGCTCCACGTATGGGCCCTTAGCGGTTTGCCAGCCATTCTTTGGGGTTATAATGATTGCGCAATTCCGATTTCTTCTGACGATGTGCCCTTGGTTGGGCTTAATTCGACCGAGAAGAACCAGTCCTGTACCACTCGCCAGGTTCATTAGGGCGGGATCGCCCTAATGAACCTGGCGGTTTGGTGTGGTGGTGGAATTGGTTCATTGGGTTCTAATTTCTACGCGTTACCTCGGGCGTGTGAATGGCCTGCAGTGAGGATGAACCACCTGCATGCCACCTGGAACGAAGCTCGTACTGGGATATCCTGGATTCGGTACTCAGGCAGCTGGCCATTAATACTGATGTGCAGGTGTGCAGGTGCAGGTGAAATGTTGATTTTGGAAAAATGAGAGGGGAACTCTGTTGTCAACAAAAGGAATAAAAAGAAGTGGCAGCGGTTCAAGAATCACAATTATATTATTTTAAAAAAAATATGAAAGATATCACTGGAGTGGAGTTGATGCTGGAGCAACTCTAGTTTCAAAGGTGACATGATCATGGCCATGGGAGACAGCGAGCAAGCATTCATAGAACGGCAGCAAACCAGTGGCGCAGGCAGAAAATCGACCAGGTGGGGGGGGGGGGTTGAGAGTAGACGCCACAACCCTATGCATAGCTCCACCACCCGGAATTTACCTTCTTGAAGAAATCGTGGTCTGGCATCTTGGGTCTGAGGATGTACATTGGACTTTCCTCAGAAGGGGGATAGCTAAAACTGGAATTCCCAAGGAAGGCTGAAATGTGCCTGTCTGTCACTGACCAGGAAGCCCAAGGGGGGAGGGGGGGGGGGGGGGTCTGACCACCTAAACCCCCCCCCCCCCCCCCCCACCCCCAGGGGGGGGGGGGGGGGGGGGGGGGGGGGGGGGGGGGTTCTGACCACCTAAACCCCCCCCCCCCTTCCCTATGCCACTGTAGCAAACCAATTAGCAGTGAAAAGAGAATGCTGGCCTCACTTTGGATTGGCATCAGATACTTGGTCTGCACTGCGTCAGGATGGTCATGGGGTCAGTGGATCAATTAAATTATTGAATACTTTCATGAATTAAACGCTTAAGGAAATCTAGCTACAAGAATGTCGAGACCCTGTTGAGAAAGTTTTTTCTACTGCGTGCAAGTGAATGGGAAAGAGGATGAAGTCACACACATGACCTTAAGCACACCGAAGGTCACACGTGACCCTATCACAGTGACACGAAACAACTACCGATTTTGCTCGTTCGGACGCAACGACCGATCGGCTGCCGCGTCGTCCACCTCCAAGCCTTCCAGCCACTCGGCGGTGCTCTCCATTTCGTCCTCTTCGTATCGTGATTTCAGTGCATTCTGCAAGCACTCCAATAAGGAATTCCTCATTTCTTCTGCATTTGCCTTTTCAAGCTTCTTGCACTCTTTCATCTTCTTCTGCAATTTCTCAAGTTTGCACTGTGTTTTATAATCCTTATAAATTTTTCGATAAAAAATTGACATTTTATCGACAGGGATACGCGATTCGGGATCACAGAGCTTAGCCAGATCCTCGTGACATTGCAAACAAGGGGAATAGTTGGTATACAGCTCGATTTCCTCTAAGTCACATGGTGAAATATCCAAGTCTTTCATCCATTTGATCAACTGCAGTTCGGTGTGGTACAGATTTCCTCTGCAGTCAAAAATCCCACAGTAGAATGCCTTGGAACGCCGAAGAATCGACAGCTCATTCCCACATCTGTGGATCGTTCTCACCGTCGCCAAAGAGACAGCCACCTGCGGCCAATAGTCGTCGGTGCTGCCGGGCTGAAGCTTGTACTGGGCCAAGAACTCCGTCAGGCCTCCCGTCTCGTTCATGACGGAGGTCACTTCTCCAGTCCAAAGGAAGACGTTGTACAGCAACATGGCTTTCCTTCCCTCCTCCATCACCTCTGTGAGACATGGAAGAAACTCCCATCTCAAGTGTTCTGCCGCTTTTTTGTCGAGAGGTCGGCATTCCATCCCTTTCTGCATGAAACTCCCAAGTTTCCTCTTTGTGTTTTCGATCACTTCCTGATGTTCCTCTTCCTGCATTCCAGGCGTTCCTGATGAGCAATGAATTTGGCGATAAAAGATGGACATTGTGTCAAATGAGACAGGGAAGTGAGGATCCATGAGCATCGTGCAGCAGTTCACACAGGGGGAATAGTTGCTATACATGCAAACTTCCCTTATGTCACTGGGAGCAATCTTGAGCTCATTAATCCACCGCATCAGCTGGACTTCTGTGTGGCTGGTATGACCAAGAAAGCCACACAGGAATGGGATCCAGCGGCTGAAGCCATTCTTAAGGGTGACTTTCGACAAAGAGATCGACACCGATGGCAAGTATTCTCGAGCTCCCTCTTTTGGCCCAAGTCCATGTTTCTTCAGAAGTATTTGTGTTTCCTGGTCAATACCATCTACATTTGATAAATCTTCTATCTTTTCCCCAGTCCAGAGGAATGTAGTGTACAGCAATTCAGCTGCAAAAGGAGCCAAAACATTCTTTACTTGAACACACTCTTAACAAAAATGTCAGAAATAAATACTGCTATAACTGCTACCCCATTTTTAAAAATAAATTCACTTAAACTCAAATTCCTAGTATCCAGGGAAGGACCCTGTACCAATATATTTAATAGATCTGGAAACTGATTACCAACCATTGAAATAGTGAGGATTTTTTTCTGTGTAAAGGATAGAATTCCATGTCTTGCAGTCTTCTTTCATGAAAACAATAAAAGTAATTGATTTTTCTCTGAATATTACAGATTACATGTTGAACACAACTAAATAGGAACATATATTCTTTGCCTGACCTCTTTGAAATATATCAAGAAGGTGGTGAGATCACAGCATTCACAGAAGTGAAGCATGATATGATGACACAGGTGAAAGGAAGAAATGAAGCTGATGCAGCAATCCGAAAAGCAAAGGACCAAAGGACGATGACCAAAGCATACAGCCCGCCAAGCGAGTGAGTTCCGCCACCATCGGGATTGTGCTCACTTCCGCCAAGCTCCCTCAAGTCACTCGGGGTGAGACAGCTGGAATCACAAATGCACTAATGGATGCCACACCAAATCAATGGTGATGTGCATCTGAAGGTGAGCATAGAGTAAAAATTGTCAATGGCAGAACCTTTCCTTCCAGTCGCATGTGCACTTTGAGAAGGTACAAATGGAGTTGATCTGATATTTGAAGCTGACATTCAAGATTGTTCAAAAATGAAAATTCTGGCTTCACCTGAAAATCCAAATGAAACTATAATTTTTCAGTAACAAGTTAAACCACCATTTGGTGTTATACTCATGACTGACACCTCCGTAAATAAGAATTAAAAAGCACCCCATTCTCCAGGTACAAATAAACAATCTCCCCACATCATTTTAGGTAACTAACTACTAATTAGAAACTTACTAGTGAACTATGAGGTTATACTTTTGCAGAGTTTTTGACTTAAATTGGATAACTAATATGTCAATGGCTTGACTCTTCTGTATTTGACAACATCTCACAGCAAGTCCCATGCACTTTGTTGTTAATGTATTTTCAACAAAGTCTCAAAGCTTCCAGAAATCAAAAAAGCCCCCAAACCTACACAATGGCTATTTGGCAATGAGGAAAGTTGTCACTCTAAGGTCTGTTACCTCAAAGTGAATAACTGGTGAAACTGGGTAATTAGTGCACCTGACAGTGAGACAAGTTGAGTTAAATGCAGCCAGAAAATTTGCAGAAGTAGAGATACTGATATCAATGAAACATAGTTCTCATTTTCAAAAGAATTCTTCAGGTCTACAAGGGGGAAATGCTGACTTGAGTTGCCCCCACGAAAAAGTTTTAGATGGTTACTTATCAACCACTGAACTATATTCCTGGGCATAATTTTGTGCGGGATGAATTATGTTTATATTGAGCATATTACTTAAAGGAAGCTCTG
Organism: Darwinula stevensoni; assembly: GCA_905338385.1. NCBI lineage: Eukaryota > Metazoa > Arthropoda > Ostracoda > Podocopida > Darwinulidae > Darwinula > Darwinula stevensoni. The sequence goes on from CAJPEV010000950.1 coordinate 12,996, forward strand.
AGAAGTACTAGCAGGCAACATGCTATGAAGGAAAGAGAATTTGATCATCAGAGAAACTGTACTACTTGGCAACCACATCAAAGCGATAAGCTTGAGTCTATGCTTTCATGGCCATCCTGAGATTTGCACGTGCTGGTACTACCTTTTTCTCATTGTAACATAACATAACAAAGTATGGTAACATAAAAGAGCATGCAAGGAAGCAAGAATATTAAAATGAATATGAAAATTTCTCTTGAAATATTGACACAAAGGAGACAATTGCGAAGGTGGCAATTGCGAATTGCAAACGACAGCATGCATTCACTCGGCTCCGCTACGTGCAACACGCAGTCGAGATCGAGCGTTGAAGGTCACGCACCTGAAACCTCTGGAAGATTCAGGTGCAACCCGTCTGCCCCGCGTTGCGGTCGCCGGACCTGCAGCTCCTGCTGGGGGGATTTCGCATCTGGCGTCTCTCTTGGCCCTTCCATGTCGGCTTCTTCATCTCCTTTCTGCCTGCGGGACAGGCCTATAACCTGGTGTTAATTCAGAAAGACAAGAGCATTCCGCAGAGCTAATCAGATGTACCAGAAGCATCTCTATGACAGTCTTACAGTAACAATTAAATTTTTTTTTTCTAGTATCATTTTCTGATTTGAGAAGAAAATGGTCACAAGGCCTAATGTGATGCCTGCCTTTTTCATCATCTTGATGGAGGGACCAGACCTCTGCTCACAGCACCAACATACAGCAATGCAAAATACGTGTTGCATTTAATTTACGAGATGTTGGTTTAGGGGAAAAAACTGCAGATGTTCCTTCACCCGAATCACCAGCTTGAAGTTTTTTTCAAGTCATTTAACATAAGTGTATGGAGGATGAGTTACTCATGCCTTCACCATGGACATTTTTAGCTAACTTTTTTAGTGCTCACGGAATCTCATTCCACCGGTTAGAACATGCATGATTCATCTGTCCCAGGTAGGCAGCACTGAAATTTTATCCTGAGTGTTTCTACTTCCCGTTCAATCGATGCGCACGGGTGCAAAAGAGATCCGAGAAAGCGCTTCGGACTTTATCTTTGCAAAGATGGAAGTCGAGAGAAGCGTGGATTATTTTGTTTGTGAATGCGGGTAACAAAATCCTCACAGTGTGTTTGGATCGAACCTGTACCACCAAGGGAAGAAAGAGGCATTGCTTCCAAAGGATCCACTTTGAACGTTCATTGGTATCTTATTGGACCCTAGTGTGAGGCTTGGATACCGAGGCTCATTGCATTCCATGCTCCTCGAACCTTATTTAACACACGAGGACGTCTGTCAGCAACGTGAATTACATGGACGGGTTACAGCACGAGTTCGAGGCTTTACGGTCACGCTAGGCCTAGGCGAACTCGTGAGGCCCGTCCACATTGTAGACTTTCGCCCCAATTTAGGCCTATTGCCTTCAGAAAAGGCCGAAACAGACAGGAAAACTGAATGCAGCACCACTCAGCGCCAGCACAAAGCCTAGATAACGTGATATCGACGCCTGATTCGCAACTTCCTTTCCCAACGAGTGAAATCTCTCTCTAAGATCCACGCACTTCACGCTGACACGGCATCCAACCAACGACGGCCACATCCACCCAAAAGCTCTCGTAACTTCCGGACGGACGTCGCCTCCACCTCGAAACCCAAATTTCCGGCCAACAGGCCAACGTAGGCACGTGCTCCCCACGCTACAGCGAGCACATGGCCTTCCAAACCTCCCCCACGAGTCACGCTTGGCCGATGCACGAGCGCCACCTGCAGTATGCACGTGCGGCGCGTCGATGAGTCATTTGCACTCGAGTTGACCTCACGTTCGCCTCGACTGACGCTCCAGTCACGTATATACCTCTGTCTTCCTCTTTATTTCGTATTTTGTTATTCTCTGCTCGTATTTTCTCATTTTTTCTTCCCTGAAGGCACTTCACCTCTTCATCAAATCCTCTTTGCTCCTTCTTTCTCTTGCTGCCCGAAAACCGCCGTGACGCGAGCCTGAAAACTGCCCTTCGTCCGACGCCCGCCCCTGCTTAGGCCAGCGGGCCAAGGCAAGTCCCACGTTTTTCCCACCTCCGCATCCGAGGTTCCACCGGGCAAGAACTCGTCTCGACGTAGGCCGACCGTTCCCATTCATTTTCGGGAAAAACCTCATTTTCGTCGCGTTAAATTCGCTCATTAAAAATGAAAATGGCACGGGCTCCATCCTTTTGGCAAGCGAGGTCAAGATTCACAGCGAAAAAACGAATGAGCCGCCATCTGACGATTACTCGGACAAACAATGTCTCCACAAGAGACGAGAGATGGCAAGGGAATCGCCGCCAGTGCGAGTTCACTGCTCGGCAAATTTTCGGTAACGAAGTAAAAGTAACGCGTTACAGTAACTGTTTTTTCAATAACTTTTGAGGCAACGAGTTACTTTTCATGGGAAAAGTATGTGACGTTACTGTAACGCATTCCTTGATTAATTAGCTAAATTCCTAATTTCCTAAATTAGCTGAAAACAACTTCATCATATTTGATGCAATATTGGGAGGAAAGACGGGGACGTGAAATTGCCTCGAGAAAACGTGCTTTATTCTGTGCAAGTTTCTTGGCCTGTACCTGCAACACGCATTTCGATGTGCAGGTCAGAAACGAATACAGAGTTCCATCGCTCTCCCAACGATCCATCCGTTAGACTCCGTTAATTCTCAGGCACTTGCTCTTCGAAGTGGAGAGCCTAACCCAATAGTGATTTGCAAGTGAATATGTGCCGCTTTTAAGACGAACGCCTGTCCCAATTCCCCATTTTTCATGGTTGAAACACCCTCATCTCCTGGATTGCGCCGTGAAAAATATCATTGCAGTGGAAAAGCGAAAGAGTGAGCATGAGTATTCATCCCGTTAAGTTGATTATGATTCAATTTTCGCGAAATCAGGGGAAACTTTCGCTTTCAGTCCGTGCACCCAGCTTCTGTCGAAGAAGTGGAGAAGCTGTGGAAAGATCGGAATTTTTGTTCAGGAAAAGTAAATTTAAAAAAAAGTAACTTCTACTAGTTACTTTCGGTGAGAATTAATTCTACTGGTAACTAATTACTTAAACCCTCAAACCTCAAAACGTGACTTTTGGCAACCCCCCCCCCCAAAATAAAGGAATTATTTAGCACCAATGCCAATTTACCCCTTGAGTCGCACTGAATCAATTCTTTACATTGTATTATGATAAATAAATGGTTGCAACGATTTCATGATGCGACTTTCCGGCGGGTCAAGGAGAAAATCGCGACATCGGTAAGTCGTGACATCGGTAAAAGGTAACAAACTGTGTGCAAGTGAAAGGTAAAGGCAAGTGCCGGTAAATTACAACTAAATTACAACGAAATCACATCTGAATCACAACTAAATCACAAATAAATCAACTAAATTACAAATAAATTACAACTATCTATAAATTACATGTAAATGACAGGTAAATATCGCAGTAGAATTCAGTGAATCAAGCAAAAAAAACTGGAAGATTCCGGTTTTTTGTACTTTAGTTTTTACCATCCAATTACCTGGTCATCCTTTGTTTTTACCTGAGATAATTAAAAAATGGTTATGATGCATAATAAGTTTCACGACAAATTTAAAGCACGCACGTTGCTTCTCTGAGGGACGGAAGCCATATGACTGAGTCATTGCGGGCGGGGAGCGGGGTCATCCCGTCTCGACGCGTTTCTGCGTTTTGGTAAGAGGCCGGCTGAATGGCCGAGCTCTCGGATGACGTCACGGGTGACGTCACGGGTGATGTCACCGTGAGTGGAATGGGGAGTTCCGTCCCTTCCCGTTCGCGGTCTCGCATGGGGGCTGGGGGTCATTTGGCTTGCGCGCGTTTCTCGGATTGACGACTCGTCGATGTCGCGATTGATGTGCAATTGATGTTCAATTGATGTTCAATTGATGTTCAATTGATGTTCAATTGATGTTCAATTGATGTTTCTCGGCCAACTTATAAACACAATGTGAGTAACGCCGTTTGCCGCAGTAAGTGCCAGATGGCGGGACTGCAGCTTGGTTATTTCATCGTACGTCGGCCCCTTTCCCGGGCTCCGTGCCGAAAGAGAGACGCTCCGTGCCGCGAGAGACACTTCCCCTTACAACTTGGATTCATGGACGCGGAAGGAAGTCGCGCCCTAGTAGCATAAAACGTTGATGCAAAGGGCAGTAGAGAGCTGCTCGGTCGTCCGAATCCGCATTGCGTGGCGGATGGCGACGCGGTCCGCCGAGGACCGAGAGGCCACGTTCCAGGCAGAGCTCCCACCGAATTCGACAGCTTGCAGTGATAGGCCTCCTTTTGGCACCAATGCATGATGTGAGCGGTGGGACCGGATGCGTTCGACTCGCGGAGGAGAGCCGTCTTTTGCGTTTTTCCCGACACGGATGCACCTCTACCGGCGCGTTCCCGCTTTTCCATTCCGAAAATCGTCCTCTAGAGAGTAGCAAAAAAATGCTCCCGTTTCGGATGGGGGGGGGGGGGGGGGGGCCAAAAGGCACGTTTTGACCTCCTCCCCCTCCACCTCCACGCTCCTCCCTCCTCCACCTCCACCTCCACCTCCACGCTCCCGCTCCTCCCTCCTCCACCTCCACCTCCACCTCCACGCTCCTCCCTCCTCCACCTCCACGCTCCCGCTCCCCCTCCCTTTCTCCACGCCTCCTATTGTGAGCGCTCTCGACAAAAGCAATAGGGAGGCAGAGCAAGGTGATCATTCCCCCCTTTTTCTTCTTCATGTCGGAGCTGTGAATGGGAAAATGAGACCGCAGAGCAATTACTCCTCCATGCATGCAGGCGGCCAGGCCCATATCGACCTGCAAATTGCTCTTCTCCTTACGGGGGGGGGGGGGGCAAAGGGGGGAGATTGCAGCTGACTATCGCATCCGGGATGTCATCGATGAATCGTCGGGACTTCCCCCCCATTTTCTCGCCTGGTGACGTGCGGGTGCTCCACTTTTTTTTCCAATCGTAACATGTATATTTTATTTGTATATAAAATATTTATTTCTCCTGGTATCTTGCCCCCTGAGGAAGAAGACCTGAGGACCTTTTCGCGCGAGAGGATTCCACGAAACTCACCGAGGCCCGCCGACGAATCGTAAGTCCCCCTTTCCCCCCCTCGAAATTCGCGTTCGCGGCGCTTCGAAATTCAGAAGAGAAAAAAAAACGGAAGTCTCAAGTTCTCTTCGAAGCCTTTCAAGTTGCCTCGAGTTCGTTTCACGAAAGGGAAGCGAAACGTTCCAGCTCTCTCGGGAACAGAACGGCGGGAACGGTCGTCTTCAGCGATCTGAATGATCCGACCGAGGCATCATTCCATTGGTTCTAGCCTGCGGCCAATTCGCAATCGTGCTGCGCGGAAATGGACCTGAAAGACAGTTGAAAGTTGAAAGTTTGTCCAGGGCCGAGTGCAATCGTTACGAGTGAGATGAGTCCACCGGAAGGAAATACGGCGCGAATGGACATGGCGTTGCTTCTAACTATTCGCTGCCGGGCGACCGGAACGACGCGAAGATGCGCATGGCGCAGCGGGCGGGAAGATGCGCCTGGTGCGCTGGACGCGAAGATGCGCATGGCGCCGCGGGCGGGAAGATGCGCCTGGTGCGCTGGACGCGGAGATGCGCATGGCGCCGCGGGCGGGAAGATGCGCCTGGTGCGCTGGACGCGGAGATGCGCGCTCTCCGCTTTTTCAGCCGTTTCGATGGACATCGAAATTGCCATGGACTGAAGGATTAATTGGGTGTTGTGTGCCAAGAGCACCATCTATTGATAGACAATGGGGAGAAATTTTCACAGGCGTCTCTGCACATTATGATCCGGACGGAACCCCAGGCTCATTGCCGCGAAGCTGGCGCATGCGCGCCTGTGTTTTCCAGCGCCTGGGAATCCCGTCGGAACGAGTTCCCTCGTCGAAAAATTTTCAACTCTGGATCCACGCGATGATGGAGAGTCGATTCCAATCGGCCAATCGGCCAATTGGCTCCTGCCCGTTTGCAAAAGTGCCGCACCGTCTAATTCCTGTCTGAAAGCATCAAGATAGCAAAATTCGGCGTGCTTATTGCCCTCTCAGCCCAGAATTTCTCCAGCAAATTTTTTAGTTTTTACAATTTTTCCTCCTCCGTCTTAGTGAGAAGCTCCCGGGAATTTTCGAATTTGCCCATCCAATAGAAATGAATTGCCCAACCAATAGAAATGAATTGCCCAACCAATGGAAATTAATTGCCCAACCAATGGAAATTCATTGCCCATTCCCATTGCGTAATTTCGCCCGCGAGAAATGAAATTAGCTGTCTCATTTAGTCTTTATTCTGCTGACTGACGTCCGGTTGCCGGATATCGCCGGATATCGCCGGATATCGCCGGATATCGCCGGATATCGCCGGATTCATAGTCGCTTCTGCTTTCGTGTCGGTTCGTCGGATCTTCCGTTTTTCGACCTTTGACCTTTTAACCCATGACCTTCGACGTTTTCGGCCCGAGTTCATGGGACGAGATGAGATCGAGTTTTTTTTTTTTTTAAATCCCTTTAAGCCTAATCCGTTCCGTAAGTCGGAGGGATTGATTTGAACGGATAAAGAAATCGGTTTGAGCTTGATCAGAGGAGCAAACAGAAAACCTTTGAAGTATGGTTTTCCACACTACTTCTTCCTTTCACATTTTTATGATTACTTTCATGTTTTACGTTGGATGGAATTACCACCTGGGGATGAGTTTATTGGTTTTTCTTTAATCTGAACTTGACACGCATGCAACTCTAGTGACTTTTGCCAATTGAGCCAATTGAGCCAATTGAGCACGAGTCGCGATTTCCCTTCAGTCTCTCGTGTCACTGCGCCATTTTTCTTTTCCTTTTTTTTTTTTTTTAAGCGGATTCCTTGGAATGCAGATCGATCTGCCCTGAGCGGGATTTTTTTTTTTTGGCGCAAACGCGCGATGACGAGGTCGGCGCGGATGCTTCATTGATGGGGTGCCGGCGCGGATGCTTCATCGATGGCGGGTCGGCGCGGATGCTTCACGTGTCGGCGCGAGTTATGCTGCCGGTCGTGATGAAGTCCTTGGGCTGGCGTGTGGGTTAGTGGTGGTGGGAGTCGATGCGGATTCTTCTCTATTTCCATTTCTTGACGTCCTTAGACGTCCTCCTCTTCCTTTGACGTCCTCCTCTTTCTTAGACGTCCTCCTCTTACTTTGACGTCCTCCTCTTCCTTTGACGTCCTCCTCTTCCTTTGACGTCCTCCTCTTCCTTTCTTTTGACGTCCTCCCTTCCCTTTCCTTTGCGTCGGCAGTGAACGACACGCTGCCATTCATTTCCGCGCAACCTCCATAGCTGCAGAGAAAGTGAGAAAATGGAGGCTTTTGTTAGACTGGAACCCGCACGGCCGTGTTGACTTTCCACGCTGATACGGGCTCGTGCGCCGAGGATGCGGCGCTCAGTTCCCTCTCCATCCTTTTTCCTCTGCCGCCGCGAACGAATCCCAACGCTTAAAACTTCCTCGAATTTTCTTCGGAAGATGAGACGGACGTTGCAAATATACGACTAGATGATTTTCATTCGTGAAAATATTAATAGCAAAAATTAGAATCTCGCTATTGTGAATGATGGCGGCTGGACTGTGCCTCGCTTGTGGTTAAGTGTGTGTGTGTGTGTGTGTGTGTGTGTGTGGATGATACTCGACAGAATTCGTCACTTTCGAGGGCGACCGACGGACGGGGTGTGACATTCGCTGTTGCAGGAGCGGGAAGGAAGGAATTTCCGGTTTTTTTTTCTCTGGCGTGAGAAAGCCGTTCCCGTACCCTCGGCAGAAGCATATGAGTGAATTATTATGCGGATAATCTGCAGTGATTGCGGCAGTCTGCTCAAGGTTGGATGAGGACAAAAAAGGTCCGCCGGCCTGCTGGAGTCATAAAAGAAAAGAGGGAATACTCCATAGAGGGAAAAATTCGTAAAACATTCTCTTCGTTGAAAAGAATCGCTAATTATCTTGGATAAATCGGAAAGGTCTCTACCGCCTCGGATTCGCACTAATAAAAAGTGAGGCATTTTGCTTTTGAAAGTAAAACTTTCGATTTGGTTGCATTTAGAGTGCAAAAATCGCTTACTCCAGTTCTGCACATCTTGCAAAATCTCTATTTTGGCGTTGAAATTGGCAGTGGAAGGTTTAATCATCCGTCATGCATTTTCACCAATTTCGGCGAAAATTTCCTCTCTGGAATAATTTAAGTGGAATTTTCTCAGGACAGTGGCGAGACGGTCCCAAGAGGGTCAAGAAAAGATGAAGAGGATTCCGCATCTCTGCGCCTCGCTCGCTCTCGCCCTCCTCGTGCTCCTCATCATGAGCGCGAGGGACTACGAGGGGGAGGTGCCGGTGGGGAGGCCGCGCCCGGTGATCAGGTGCGACCCGAAGGGGAATGCCTCTTGGGGGGGAGTGAAGGGACGACTGGACGAAGTCCCGGCGTCGCTGAGGGAGGACATTCGGAGGACGCTTCGAGCCGACCCGGCAGGGCACTCCACGGTGGACCTGCCTCGCTCGGACACGTCTGGGAATCCCATCTTCTTCCTCGAAACGTTCGCGGCGTCGGAGTTTCGGACGAGACAGTGTTGTGCGATCGCTTCGGCTGCTCGAGTTTATCCCGACCGCAAGATCCTCATATTGACCACGAGTCAAGAGATCAAATTGAATGCAGTCACGTTGGAGTTCCTCGCGTTTCCCAACGTCTATTTCCTGAGGTTGGACTACGATTCCCTGTTCTGCAATTCCCCCATGGAGGAATGGTACTTCAAGAGAACCTGGCGAGGTGGTGAATGGCCCGAAGTCCACATGACGGATATCCTCCGTGTACTACTGCTGTACATGTACGGTGGGATGTACCTGGACCTGGACGTCGTAGTCATGAAGCCCTGGAAATGCGAGAACTGCCTGGGAAACGGCTTGAACTACGTGGACTCCGCCGTGCTGAGTTTCCACAGCGGGCATCCTTTCCTCGAGGACTGCCTGAGCGAGATGAAATGGACGTACAGGCCGGATATCTACGACTACAACGGACCCCGGATGCTCAGCCGCGTCCTGAAACGCTGGTGCGACGTGTGGTTCGTCAACGACCGCGACGAAGTCATGGAATGCCACGGCGTCGTCGTCTTGCCGCGGACTGCCTCCTCCGTCATCCAATGGGAGCATCACTCCAGATTCTTCGATCCTTACTACAAGGAAGACGTGCTGAGGAGGCTGGAGGGCAGCCAGGTGGCCCACGTGTGGAACTCGGCCACGAAGGGCCTCCCGCTCGATCTCAACGCGTCGACGGCGTACGCGCATCTGGCATGGACGTTCTGCCCGACTGTGGCACGGGCGGCAGTCGCGACGCCGCCTTCGTCGCCGCCTTCGTCGTGAGTGCAAGTTCGTTTCGTGGAGATCTTTTTCTTTTGGCTGAGTTATCGAATAAATACTGTGGTCCTATTAAAAACATATTCGTTCTCTTTCACTGAGAATCCTCGAATACTTGTTTAATTATGCTTACTTATTGTTTATAATTATTGTGCTTACCTACCCATTGACTATACTTCTATCATAGAGGCATCACAGCTGGGGTGAAGGGAGGGCGCCCTTACATGAACGAGCACGGTGCGAGTGGTTGACTTTGCCTTAGAAATATTAGATTGATTATGAGTGGATTCCTTCGTTTGCTCGACGAAACCCCCACCCCCTTCGTATTCTTCAACTGGAATAAGGGAGGAGATCGGGGGGGGGGGGGGAAATGTAAGAAATCTTCTCCCCGTCTCACAACCACACTAAAATTGATGCTTTTATGCTTCCTATGCTAACGGACAATGCTTGTCTCTTATACTTGCTTCATTACCATGTGATTAATCAAGTTCAGAGTTGGTTTTAAACTCTGTTTACCAGATCAAGTCCGCTGTGAAAAGATGTTGTTATACCGGAACAGGGCGAGACCATCGCAAAACTCGCAATCATGAACTGCAAATTACTATTATTTTTTTGCAAATCCAGCGCGAACTCCGCCACCACTGTCGATTATTTATTTGCCCCTTTTATTTATTATTTATTAGGCAATCCATACCAGTTCCGGTTGCATCTGCCCGTCCCGTTGAGACGGGGGTGAATGAAATTAATTAATTAAGAAATTCCAAGGTCCGTTCTCGGGGTTTTCTTTGACAAAATCAGTGAGAGAAACAACAAATTTGGATTTGGATTTGTTGGAGATTAGTGGAATCCTTGCTCTTTTGCTAATCCGGAAAATCGCACTGTAATGAGGAACAGCCATTTTCTTCCGAGTGCGGTTTTGTTGCAAATATTTTTTGACGAAAAACTCTGAAAGCAAATTTTCTGCTGAAATTTGTCCGAGTTGCAATAAAATAAATACTTTTAATACATTTTTTTCGCGACGCATTTGTGCCAAAATTCGTGAAATCCTGAGAGGATGAATCTTTTCGGTATGTTCTTATGTATATTCGGGAAAATGATTTATCGGCAGCTTCCTCACCGTTTGACTTAACTCTATGGTAAACACCGTGGGATTCTTGCTTGAAGCTCAGAGGGATTGCCTGTAATTACTTCTCATTAGCAAAGGGCGGAGATGGGCGTTGGCCTTTGGAAATTGGCACGATCGAAGGGCCAATCAAACGGAGAAAGTTTTCTGAGAACCGATTGGCATTTGGCGATTGGCGATTGGCAATTGGCGATTGGCATTTGGCGATTGGCGATTGGCAATTGGCGATTGGCATTTGGCGATTGGCGATTGGAAGTAATCGAACTCTGGCTTTGTTTCCTCGCCCTTGCCCTTTTCTTGTCTTCAGTCGTCAGGAAAGGACAGGACATCTCGTCCGGAAAGTCGTCCTCATGAACAAACGTGAAAAATAACAATGACAAATAGCGATTTGTTGCTAAGTTACCGGAGCGGATGCACATTGAGCAGCCCATATCAGCAAATCGCGCCGACCATAATGAGGCGTTCATCAATATCGAGCTAAAGGGGATTCCAGGCATCCGCGCGGAATGCCTGGAAACGGGAACGGGATGGAATGGGTCCGACTCTTTTTTTTTCCGGTCGACATCGGTCGGCGCAGTTTTATTGCATCGCACCGCTGCAATGCTCGAATGTGAGCCCTGAATGAAAGGAAGATTGGATATTTGTCGTGAGAGCCATGAAATTTCATTCCTCCTTTCAAATGTTGTAGCACGTACATACATATGTAATGTATTACATACAGGGTGTTCCAAAAGTCATCACCCCATTTGTTTTGCTTATAACTTTTGAACCAATGAAAAGGAACAAACTGTAAATTGCAAATTATATTTTATTTCATTTTATTTTATAAAATGGAGTAAAATATTATTTGCCTGATTTAACGGCCCCTGACATTTTTTGTGGTGGTATCTGAAGGGAAAAGTTTACGCCAACAAACCAGAAACCCTGGCAGATCTATATTGAGAAACTTTGGGAAGGGTCATGGAAAATGCCATTGAAAGAGTTTGCCAGCCCAGCGAAGGGGGCCATTTGTTGGACATCATTTTCAGGACATAATTTTATAAAATAAAATGAAATAATATATTATTTGCAATTTACAGTTTGTGTTTCTTTTTATTGGTCCAAAAGTCATAAGCAAATCAAATGGTGTGATGACTTTTGGAACACCCTGTACTTACATTTTAATACATTGGGCCCCGGATATGACGACCGCAAGCATCGGTTCATTAGTTCGCGTGAATCTGATGGTTTAACGTGCTTGTTTCCGTATGGGCCCCTATTATCAGCGAATCGTTTGCATCGCGGAAACAGAGGGGAATGGAAGGCCAATGATCCTGGTTTTTTTTTTATTGCGACGGGTCGCATATTTTCCTTTCGCACTTCAATATCCCGGATGTTTCCCAGCTCTGATGTGCAGGGAAAGGAACGGAGCCGGATGGACGATTTCCGGTATGGATGAGCCTTAAGAAACTGGAAAAAGAAAACAGAGGAAGCAGTGAAGAACTTCTTCAAGTTCCTCACAATCGCATGCGGGAGCAGCGAAGGCGACTCGGATGCTACTCGTACTTCTCATCGCTGAGTCACACCTCGCCGAGAATGCGGAGCGTTCTCGGCGCGTTCATCGAGGCTCACGATGCACATCTGGTCTTCATCTTGTCTTCATCTTGTCTTCATCTTGTCTTCATCTTGTCTTCATTGGAATTTCGATTCCTCCATACGGCTGCGTGCAGTTAATGCCACTAGCTTGAAATTAGCAGCTATGGAAGCTGGGCATGAAAGGAGGAGTCCACTTCAAATACCTCCCACGATGTGAGGAGCCTGATGTGAAGACTCCTTACTGTTTCGCTGATAACAGCCGTGAATAAGAGGTGCTTAAAAATCCAACGATTCCGCTTCGAGCTCAACAGTTTCTCGTTAAAGTTGTGATTTCTCTCGGGTCCCGGGTCGATGCATAGGAATGCGTGATAATGATCCCTCTATCTCATTTCTTGTCTTCCGAACAAACTCCTGGAAACCTGGTTGGCAGGAAGACGGTTATGGTCACATTTATGTAGCAGAAATGAACATTATTTCCTTTTGCCTGGGGCACATCACAATCTGACTAATTAGAGGATTGGCTACTTTTAGTCTTTTTTTTTTCAATACGGGATGAGTGAACAACATTTAATTGAAGGAGGAAAAGTGGCCTGCTCCCATTTTTGCAGAGCAGCTTCAGAATAATTTTTTGCACGATTCTCACCCTGTTATATGATCATCACGAGGGGCGACGAGTAAAGCTTCCGTAATCTTCCTCGCTATTCGATACGACCCCGCCGCCGCCGATCCCGCTTTCCGCATCTCCATCGACTCGGGGGGGAAATGCGAGATAGCGGAGTCCCGCCGTATTGACTCCTGCGCCGATAAGGATTCAAGCGCAGCGATAACGGTCCCGATCCTTCTGCCTCTGCAGAGATGATTGCGGGCCGGTGGCGCGAGTGCTTCCAAGGTGAAATCCGCATTCTCGTTGGGAATCCACGCCGTTTTTTTTTTGGAGTTTCGAGCGAGAACGTGCCGTCTCGTGTTTTTGGGGTGAAGTCGGCTGGGAATGGTGCCGCTTCGAACTCAAATTTAAAGCGTCGTGTGAATGGATGCTGTGGACCCCGCTTGTGATGATGGTAGTGGTAATGGTAGTGGTAGCGGTAGTGGTGGGCTTGAGGTGCTTCTCATCACCGGATCATCAAGGGCGACCTGGTTCTTTTCTGGCTTTCTTCTGTTGGGCGGGGCTCGCGGAGCTTCTGGCAGTCGGGTTCTCTGCATAATGACTCGGTTGAAGTTTGTGAACTCAGATCTTGGGTTTCCTAGCCCGCCTCCTTCGAGGTTAATTCGAGGTTAATTCGAGGTTAAATCGAGGTTAATTCGAGGTTAATTCGAGGTTAAATCGAGGTTAAATCGAGGTTAATTCGAGGTTAAATCGAGGTTAATTCGAGGTTAATTCGAGGTTAATTCGAGGTTAATTCGAGGTTAAATCGAGGTTAATTCGAGGTTAATTCGAGGTTAATTCGAGGTTAATTCGAGGTTAATTCGAGGTTAATTCGAGGTTAATTCGAGGTTAATTCGAGGTTAATTCGAGGTTAATTCTCGCTGAGCACACACGCAATTTGTTGACAGGCTTTTCCGTGTGCGCGTTTCTTTATCGGCAAGTTGACCGACCATTTTAATAGTCTTTGAATTTCGCCTTTCGTGCTGAATGAGGTTTGCACGCCTTTCCTCGCCGTTGGGAAGAGGAAGGAGGGGGATTTGCGCGGATTTAGGTTAATGCTTTGGGAGCGAGGGCGAGCAGCTCTTCCTGCACAATCATGGGCCAGGGACTCTCGCGCCTGATACCCTATCTTATCGTGTCGCGTCTCACAAATATGGACTATAAAAACCACTGGCTGCGTCCGAGGTAAAGCGCGAAATTATGCATCAGAGGAACCTGAAAAATTCGAGCCTTAAACGAATTTAAATTGACATCAATCGAAACACGAATTGACATCAATCGAAACCGATGGCTTTCGAACTCTGGCGATAAATGCCAGGGATTCGTCCGTATTCCAAACGAATTGCAAAATTTTCTGTACTGGACAAGGACTGGACAGTACTGAACAGTACTGGACAAGGGAATACTCTACAAGGGAGGATGAAAAAATTTATGTCTTGAGATAACAGAAATGATCGGAGGAGGGTGAAAGCTTAAACCAATTCTTTTGGACAATTCGAGTGCCAAAAATTACTTTTAAATGAATTGATTTCCTTTTTTTCTTAGATCGATTATTGTAAAATAATATTCTCATCGAATATAAAAATTGCGAAAAATTTAGTATAGAGCAGCGATGCAGTTTTTAGACAAATAAATATGTATTTTTCGTTTAAGCTCATTTCATGAAATTAATCATTCAATACTCGAAAATTATATACAAGGCTTCCTTGCTCGCAGGTACGAATATCGTAAAGAACTCGTTGAAATTAAAATTTTGAAAATAATAAAATATTAAATTAAAAATTAATTAAATTAAATTTTGCGACTTTTTCGCAGTTTCTAGGTGAAAAATAATTTTTCCCATGAGAGTAATGGCATCGACGTCACAAGTGTTGAAGCCCAAGGGGATTATGTCGAAAAATGAATTTCGTTCCAGGATTCTCTCACTTTTCTGGATATCTCAGGTCAGAAACTTCTGGAGCATCACTCGAATTCGCGAATCCCATTTTTAAGTTCACCTTAGGTTTTTTTTTTATTATTGAAAGAATTTCAGAATGACAAAGTGACAAAAGAGGGGTGAAGGATATAAATGTGACCCAGCTGGCCGGACGGGCCTTATCAGGTGTGGCCTTCCTCCATCCCTCTCATAAATGGCATGTCCTTGGTTGAGGAAGTCAGGTGGGCCAATATTCCCCCTCTCCCCTTCTTTTTCTTACAGAGTAGAGAAGCAACATGCGTCGGAAGGGGAGAGTGTTTTTTTCTTGTCTCAATTTCCAAATTGCGGCTTCAGATTCGTTTTTTTTACATCTTCAGATTCGCACTCATATTTTCTCGGGATTTTCCAGTGGACCAAAGCTCGCTTGAATAGAAGACGTCCTTCGACATCCTCCCTATCCTTGGGATGCTTTGGCATCTGCTGCGATAAGCTCGCTGCCACATCATCCTCGCTGCTCCTCGCTCGTCTCATGGATGTCAAGAATCGTAGAAAACGGAATGGATGTTAAGAATCGTAGAAAGTCGAATGGATGTCAAGCATCGTTGAAAGTCAAGGCTTTCGTTCGTAGCGGCCTCGCGCGGATGTCTCGACTTGTAGATTAAGGATTCCAGTACTTAGATAACGGCGGTGAGTTCGTTCATAGCTTTTGCCTCTGCAGAGATAATCTTGTGCCTTGGTGCGTGCGTGCGTGTGCGTGTGTGTGCGTGCGTGTGCGTGTGTGTGTGTGTGTGTGTGTGTGTGTGTGTGTGTGTGTGTGCGTGCTCATGGAAAAGTGTCAGTCATTTCGAAAGACTTTCAGCGAAAGCAGACTTTCTTTGAAGCGAGAATATCCAGTCTTCTTCGCGCTGGGGCCAAGCCCTTGAGCATCATTCGAGCATTGAAAGTATTTTCTGCCACGACAAAGCGATCAATGCTTTCAACCCAAGAGCCGACATGCATGCATGCAAGCAGGACACCGCCTCGGGCCCACGTTGGCTGCGGAGAATGCGGAAGCGTCGGTCGGCCCCGCTTCGACGCTCCTACTCCCATCCGTGGGCGAGCCATCCATCTCATTCATTCGAGGAATGTTCCCATAAATTTAACGAGATGACGAGTAAACATCCTGCGTGTCTCAGTGGCATCAGGGAGTGACTCGCTGCCATTTCCGGTACTTCTCACGAGGTACTCGATCTTTCCCCTTTAACAACTTTGGAGAAGTCACTCGAGTCCCTATTTCTTTAAGCAGATTAAGCATTTCAATGAGAACTCCTCGCAATCGCGGAGCATGGTTAAAGGCCCGACTAGATGGGCTGAGGATGATTGCATTGGGATACGGAGGCTGCGTCTTGCTCCCCTCCGGAAGATGCAGAAAATGAAATCCCAATTGTTCTCACATGAAAAGTACTTGCATAGCCGGAAAAGAACCGGATGAGCGATGGAAGAAATAATGGTGGGATTTCTGTAGGCCAGCGTTTCACGTTGGCCAAATGAAGGGCTCATGTCGGCCAAATATGGGGTTCATGTCGGCCAAATATGGGGTTCATGTCGGCCAAATATGGGGTTCATGTCGGCCAAATATGGGGTTCATGCCTGAATAGTCCTTTGCCCGACGCAGATTCGAATCGCAAGCGTTGAATGCATAAAGTTCGATCTGCGTGAGGTCTCATGACGGCGATAAGGTCTCACAGTGCCGGCAGTGCGCTCAAGGTCGTAAACAAGGTGAGGCGACGGAGTCCGCAATTCCATCCGGTCGAGTGTCATCGGCGTCTATGGAAGTGAGGGGAAACTGGGCGGTGACGGCGCTATCGCCGGCGGATCGCCGAACATTTTCGGTACAGGCGTTCCAACGAGTGGGAGTGGAGACACGACTTATCTTAGTGGCACCGGCCGACGGTTGCCACTCGGTCCGGCGGGAGCCCTGCACGGGCCGATTTCTCTGAACCCGACCCGATCGACCCAAACGTGTTGGGTGGCTCCTTTCATATGCTGACAGATTCGCTGAACAAACGTCATAAAATAAAATCGTTTGATCTCTGATGACTGGCGGCGTCCCCCGTTCCACAGAAGTTCAAAATTCCATCAGTGTGCCTCATTCGAAAACTAAATGGGGCCAGGATTTGATTAGCCCCCATAAGGCGGACGCGATTGTTTCTCTGGTTACAACGAATGTGTTCATATCTATCATAATCAATGTAAGTCGTGTCCGGTCTGTTCCATGACGTTCGAACGGACTGTTCCCTGAACGGAATTTTCCGGAAAGGGAAAGGGTCCCGGTGACCTTTCCCAGCGGAGATATACCTAACAACTACTCCAGTACTTGTCCCAGTACCAGAACGCCAGTACTTTAGTACTTGTCCCAGTACCAGTACTCAATGTCAACCATCGGTTTTCTACATTCTTCATTCTACAAGAAAACGATCATCAATGGAAATCTGCCCCGCCTGCAAATCTTTAAACACCTTTAAACAAGATTCCTTCTGCCTACCAGCAGCCTCCAGGACGACCTTCCATTCATTTCATTCATTCATTTCCATTCATTTCATTTATTCATTTCCATTCATTCAAGCTTTCGACTCGAACTTGAATTGGGATGGGAAAGCGCGATGCCGTTGGGTTGTGTGTGTCGATGCGAGGAGAATATTTTGGAAGGAAAAATCCATCCGGCGAGCTGTTCGTCGTTCTTTCCGTTCTCGGAGGGAGCCGTGGGTTCGACGAGATTCGCGAGGCGTCGTCGAGGTCCTCGGACGCCTTTAGTTCTCATGCCGGTTGAGTAGGAAAGTCCGTTCTGGGAAATGCCTTTTTCGAGGGAGAGTCCCAGAATCCAGTAAAGTAGTGTTTGAGAAAAATAGTGAAAATAATGTATAATTCAAATAATATGAATTATGTCTTATCCAATTAATCCAAATTATGTCTAATCCAGAAAATCTAGGTTATGTATAATCCAAGTAATCTAAGTTATGTATAATCCAGGTAATCTTCCACGATTGACAGTATTCTGAATGCGCTCTATCTGTTGAAGGAAAAAAAAGGGATTCCCAGGAATGGCCCAGACGCAGAGGAATCCCTGGAGGGAACGCACCCATATTTGGGGAATTCTGGAACTCACCCACGATTCCCAAATTCGTGCGAATCAGCGGCTCGAAAGAACGATCGGATCGCACTGAATCGAACAAGGATGAGGAAGAGCCTCCGCCTGTGTTCCCTGCTCGCGTCCGTCGCCTTCGTGCTCCTCATCATGCGCTTGAAAGACTACGAGGGGGAGGTGCCGGTGGGGAGGCCGCGCCCGGTGATCAGGTGCGACCCGAAGGGGAACGCCTCTTGGGGGGGAGTGAAGGGACGACTGGACGAAGTCCCGGCGTCGCTGAGGGAGGACATTCGGAGGACGCTTCGAGCCGACCCGGCCGGGCACTCCACGGTGGACCTGCCTCGCTCGGACACGTAGCCTCTTGGGGGGGAGTGAAGGGACGACTGGACGAAGTCCCGGCGTCGCTGAGGGAGGACATTCGGAGGACGCTTCGAGCCGACCCGGCAGGGCACTCCACGGTGGACCTGCCTCGCTCGGACACGTCTGGGAATCCCATCTTCTTCCTCGAAACGTTCGCGGCGTCGGAGTTTCGGACGAGACAGTGTTGTGCGATCGCTTCGGCTGCTCGAGTTTATCCCGACCGCAAGATCCTCATATTGACCACGAGTCAAGAGATCAAATTGAATGCAGTCACGTTGGAGTTCCTCGCGTTTCCCAACGTCTATTTCCTGAGGTTGGACTACGATTCCCTGTTCTGCAATTCCCCCATGGAGGAATGGTACTTCAAGAGAACCTGGCGAGGTGGTGAATGGCCCGAAGTCCACATGACGGATATCCTCCGTGTACTACTGCTGTACATGTACGGTGGGATGTACCTGGACCTGGACGTCGTAGTCATGAAGCCCTGGAAATGCGAGAACTGCCTGGGAAACGGCTTGAACTACGTGGACTCCGCCGTGCTGAGTTTCCACAGCGGGCATCCTTTCCTCGAGGACTGCCTGAGCGAGATGAAATGGACGTACAGGCCGGATATCTACGACTACAACGGACCCCGGATGCTCAGCCGCGTCCTGAAACGCTGGTGCGACGTGTGGTTCGTCAACGACCGCGACGAAGTCATGGAATGCCACGGCGTCGTCGTCTTGCCGCGGACTGCCTCCTCCGTCATCCAATGGGAGCATCACTCCAGATTCTTCGATCCTTACTACAAGGAAGACGTGCTGAGGAGGCTGGAGGGCAGCCAGGTGGCCCACGTGTGGAACTCGGCCACGAAGGGCCTCCCGCTCGATCTCAACGCGTCGACGGCGTACGCGCATCTGGCATGGACGTTCTGCCCGACTGTGGCACGGGCGGCAGTCGCCACGCCTTCGTTGACGTGAGTGCAGACGTTTTTAGGCAGTGAATGTGACAGACGCTCACACCGAATAATAGATTTTTTGTTATACCGCTAAATTATAGAATAAATAATATATCCACGTTACGTGAGAGCGACATTCTTGGTCCGCGGCGGTCGACCAGTCTTGCATCAGTCGATTTCGTCCTCCGCCTCCAATTTCGGAGGATCCTTGCTCGTCGACGATCTTCCGCCGCGATCTCGCGATTCCTGTTTTGTTTTTCTTTCTTCCCCGTACTTTTGCGAAGTCGAAACCGTGTGGCTCCGATTGCGGGCGCTTTCTCACGGACGAAAAACGATTCCGAAACTGCCAAAACTGCAGTTGCTTCTCTCTTATTTCCCGTCGACATTATCTTCTTAATAAAATGCCGAAAGTGAGCGAAAACGTCTGTAAGATTACGAAAGGTAAGATAGTCACGTAATCTTCGTAATCTGTAAGAATACGAAGATTACGATCGGATTACAAAAGGGATGATAGTCAAGCCCAGTTACACGCACTTTCACTAATTCCTGCTGCATGAAGCGGTTTTTCTCGAGAATTATTCAATAAATATCTCTGGAAGCTCATAAGACCATCATGAGTAAGATTTTCTCATCCGAGACAGAGAAGTCCATGATTGAGAAGCAGAAATGACTGGACGAGATATTGTGCAATGGTGCACAGCTCTTTCGGGACACCGCGCGCAACTCTATCGGGACACCGCGCGCAACTCTATCGGGACACCGCGCACTGCTCTATCGGGACACCGCTCACTGCTCTTTCGGGACACCGCTCACTGCTCTTTCGGGACACCGCTCACTGCTCTTTCGGGACACCGCTCACTGCTCTTTCGGGACACCGCTCACTGCTCTTTCGGGACACCGCCAAGGAGTCAGAAATCCACTCTTGCGCGTGGCACTAGCCAGAGGAAGCGCAATTCTCAACACATTCCCCCTGTCCCGATGATAAAAATGTTCAAGAAAATTGCATGCGTGTGTCGGGAGTCCCTCTCCCCGTACAGAAAAAGTTTCAACATGTTGAAATTGAAACCTGTGAATCAACGGTGATTCACCGTTGATTCACCGATTTTCAACGTCTGTTCAACAGGGGTTCAACAGTATTCACCGTTGATTCACCGGTGAATTACCGTTGATTCACTGGTTTTCAACGTCTATTCAACAGGGGTTCAACACTATTCAACATTGAGTTATAATTATTATAATATATTATGAATAATTTATTTAAAGCAAAATTTATGGAAATATACAGTGAAAAGTGATTAGGTCTGATTATTAGTCTCAGAATTCTGAACGCATTTTACATTAGCCTTTACCGGGCTGAATAGTTGAAAGTTCACAAATCCTGAGATACGCTAGCCTAACGTCAGAGGAACCAATTCACATCACTGCACGACATCTTTAAGCCGAACTACTGACACCGGCAGAGACTGACTTGCAGTCTTGACGGCTACCGAAAGATGTGGGGAATAGCATAGTTCAACCGCGTCTCACAAGGATAACAAAGACAAGCGCGAAGGTGCGACGGGGGAATTTTCCCCTAAGCATCAGATAAATATCGAGGGTTCCCCTCTTTTTCCCCTCTCCCAAGCTGTCAGAGGACAGTTTCTTTTTTTTTTCAACACCCGCTGTTGATTCACCGGTGAATCAACGTTGTTCACCGGTGAATCAACGTAGATTCAACGGTGAATAACCGGTGAGATTTTTGTACGGGTCTATCGGTTCACTAGAAC
Organism: Darwinula stevensoni; assembly: GCA_905338385.1. NCBI lineage: Eukaryota > Metazoa > Arthropoda > Ostracoda > Podocopida > Darwinulidae > Darwinula > Darwinula stevensoni. The sequence goes on from CAJPEV010000950.1 coordinate 33,834, forward strand.
AGCAATTTCCAGGGCAATGAGCAAATTCTAGGGCAATGGGTTCGGGGAAATATTCTGTTCTTCGAGAGTCATGAAACATTTTTCCACGATAGAAATTTTCATATCTTCATATACATCTAGAAAATATATGCGAACGATTTGTTCTTTGGCGAATTCAACGCGGCTCTGACTTCGCGCATGCAAATTCTAACTTCTTATCTTTTTTTTATATTAATGAGATAACTCCTAAGCTTTAATGAGCTCAGATAATAGTCCGAGCTTCAATGCCCTGCACCACTCCATGCCATTCCGCCGTTGGATATTAAGTTAAGTCAATAATTGAGTTAATCAATTAATTATGGGCCAGGCAGTCGAGAAAGCGGTGGAGCCAGGCATCAGAATGAGAGGATCGCCAGACATCGAAGCCCAGATAGCCGCCAGACCGGCGGCTATCTGGGCTTCGAGATAGCGCTGGCACCTTCGCTAGGATGACGATAAGGACGAGGAAAGGTTGGAAAAGCGCAATTACTCATGATCGCGTGACGATTTCGGGGAAAAACGGCTGGAAATTCCCCAAAGACTGAAACGCTCATTGGCATTTACATTGGCATTTAAATTGGCATTTACATTGACATTTAAATTGGCATCTAAATTGACATTTAAATTGAAATCTAAATTGACTCGCGCCGGAGATACTCTGGTGAAACATTTAAACTGCAAAAAACTTCCAATTTTTTTTTCCAAATGGTTTTCAGAATTTCATTTGAATTGGTCAGGCCGAAGCAATACTATCTCTAAAGAAGTTGGCTATTGTGAATGGAAAATCTGAATCTTCTTTGAAGAAACTCTAATACTCATTCATATATTCATTGTGAATAGGCTCACGAAAACAATCTGCAAGAGACGACCAGCCAATTCTCGATGACCTTCCAAAATTCGTTATTGGTATTGATTCGGCCCAACGAACTCGGACGAGATTTTGAGGACCATTTGGAACTATACAATTTTGCTTTCGAAATTTTGCCTGAATTTGGAAATCCCTTTCGTGCCCAAGTTAACAGATTGTCACCATTGCATTGTGAAAAAAAATTTCCTATAAAAATTCATGGTCTAATAATAATTTTAAAAAAACTTCTGAGGACTTAACCTTTAAAGAGCAGTTATGAGACGGTCAGGTTGGCGCACATGTGGTTCTCTATGGGAGGAAACTAACGAAATCAAGAAATTAAATTAAAATTTTATTTTGATGCTTTTGGTCATTCTTTCCTTGTTGTTGTTTTTTTTTTTTTTTTTTTTGCACGGCGACGCCATCCTCTGAACATCCGAAGGATGCTCGCCTCTGGACAAGCGGCCACGGCCACGCGGGGACAATATGCGAGGCAATCCCGTCCTATCCCCATCAGCTGATTAGATGGAGCTTGCGGATTTCGACCTCTATCGGAGTGGGACGGAACGTCCTTATCATACTTGCATATTCCAGGAATGGCAGCGCCTTTCCGGCGAGTTGTCTGATTTATCTTATATATATATAAACGGTCGTGACTGACTGACTAACTGACTGAGGGACTGCTGGTTATTCTAACCATGTTCTAGAGATTTTAGTAATCTAAAACTTGGTACACAAATTGCTACTGGGATGCAGAGATCAGAAACAAATGAGACTTTTTAAGTATATACCCCTGGGGTACATTTTTCAGGAAGATGTTTTGTACGTTTTTTTTGTTTTAGTCTAAGTTAGAGACATAGAAAGCTAAAAATGAGTTCAAACGTGGCTAATGATATGCTCATTTTAAGAAAATTTTCACTTTAAAGATGGATCCCCTGGGGAGGTCGTTAAAAAAAAAATTATGCTGGTTTCAGCCAAAAGGACTATCATATAGCGCTCGGATAAATGAATTCAAGAAAATTCTTCATTTTGTCGTTTGTCCCCAAAGGGCATACAATTTAGACGTAAGAAGTTCTAGGAATTTTTTGTCGCCATCTTAGGAATAATTTTTTTTAATAGAGGGGGCGGGCAAAGTTTGAAAAATATCACAATTTTGCTCAGAGAAATCTGATTCTACTTCTTCTTCAGTCTTCAGATTCAGTCTTGCAATAGAAGGCTATGTAATCCGGATAAATTCTTAGGTCACAATTCTGGGGAGATGAAGAATCTTTGCTTGATTCATGTTCCGAACATTAGGATGGAAATCACTTCACACAAGCAGGAGTAACTTGAACCCACAATAATAAATACTAATGATCCGATGAGTTTTCCCCAATTTGCTGGTACGAGAATCGACAAAACGCTTCAAATGTATTATTATTAAATAATAAATAAATAAATGTGGCCATGGATTCTACCCCTCGAAAGACGCGGGTACGTAGAGCATGCATCAACAGAGAGGTTCTTTTTTTTCCGGAATTGAGACTGCTGAAGAACTGAATGCAGACGACGACGACACAGCAACGCCTGACAAAATCGGAAAAATTCAAGCAGGCCAGGCGTAAGACAAGTCGGATTACCGGAAACGGTAGCAGAAATCTGGATCTCTTCGCTCCAAAATCTCCAGCCTCGATGCGAGGGCTTTAGGAAAGGAACCACATCCCCCAGGCTCACCTCACGACGTCTCGGTTCTTCGTCTTCCTTCGGTCGAGCACTGAATGCAGGGAATTCAAAGTGAACTGAAGTCACTCGATGCTGCAATCCGTCCAGATGATGACATTCGTCCACAGGTAGGACTAACGCGATGAACGAGAATTTACTCCCAGAGCGACTGACCACAACAACTAAGAGAGCGCCCCATTCACGTGGATATGGTGGCATGGCCGAACGAATTCGGATGAGATTTCGAAGACCAGTTGGTAACATACAATTTCGCCGTTATCTCCTTTATGCACGCTTTCGCGGATTGTCACCTTGCCAATACGAATGATGATTCTCTACTACATTCATGGTATGAAAAGAAATACCCGAGAACTTAACTTGTAAGAACACGTATGACCATCCCATGGTGAGGTCGCTTCACAAGTGACATCTCATGACGCGTCTTCATGAGATGAAATCAACGAGATAAAAAAAAATTAAATTTCAAATTGTATTTTGATACTTTCGGACAGGTTTTTCCTTGTTTTTTTTTCAGAATCCTTCGTTTGATTCATAATAATAGGAAATTTCGTAATCCTTATGATAGTCTGTTTGCATTCAGCTTGTTGCGAACGTGAATGAAACATTTGTTATGTGAATGTGAAATGTGTAATGTGAATGTAAGCTGTAATATAAGTGTAAAATGCGTAATGTGAATGTAAAACGCTCACACCTTCTCTCCCCCTTACTTCAATAAATGATGAAAAAGGGCATAATGAATACAACAGGTATATTCGATCGTGAGAACAACCACCAAGCAAATAACGACCGCAAAAAAAGTCCCTCTTGTTCTCCTTCAGCTTAGCATTTCAAAGCCCTTTGATTGACCTTCGGGAAGAGATGGTGTTCATTGAGAACGACGACAACCCATGGACTCATATTCCTCATGCACCTAAACGCTAGTCTGTGGAGGATGGTATCTCCACTCCACCATCCCACGTATCGACGGCGATCGAGAGGGATCCGGGTGGCGTTCAAGGAATCCGCCATTATGCCCGTCACGAAGACATCTTCCAGGTGGAGTGGCTTCCTTCCCATCGCAGCTTTCGTCACCCTCGTGGAATACTCAATGCTCAGGAAATATGCAGAACCGCTCAAGTACTCTGGGAAACGATCAAGGCCGTAGTCCTCCTCGGAGACAAACCATTTCTGCGATGGGTCTCGGATCACCTCCGAGTCCGAAAAATTTCGACCGATCACACAACTTCCAGAACAACGCACAGACTTCAGAAAACCGTATACCTTGGAAATATCAAGGAAGACGTCATCGTCGACCTTCCCAACAAATTTAGCGTGGGAGCAGTAACGAGAAGCCCAGTTCAGGCCAAGAAGACTTTTATAAGTCAAGTTTCTGTAGGAGTCCAGAAAGTCGGCCTGGACGATGTCACCGTATTCATGCGCTTCTTCATCCAGCGTGCTTTGCCTGAAGTTGGATGAATTGGACCTTGCAAGGAGAAAGACAGTTCTAACGTCCGGAAATGGTTTTGGTCTTCCCCACGATTCCCGGATCTCCTTCCTCCACTTGAAACTCGCCGGCCTCGACGGGACGGTCAGGAGAAGAAACACCTCCCCCTCGCACATCCTTGAACTGCTGTGAAGGTATCTAAAGGGGAGGTCGGCCAACATAAAAATGCCTTCTCTTGAATTCCCTGGGAATGGTCCCTGAATATCCCTACGTATGTCTTCCGTCTCCGACTGGTGCTCAACGTCTTCGCTCGGATACACAGACGAAGCTTCACTAAGTATGGCACCCCGCCTGTGTCTGTCGTGCACGAAATGCCGTGTTTCCAAGGTGGAGCCGGAGCTTGAGAAGTCCTTCGATGTGACAGCGATACCGAAACTGCTGTCCACTTTTGTCCACGCGGTTAAAAGGCCCATAACCATGACTAGCGTGATGAGAGGGAATTTTCTTCTTCTCATTGCCCGGACCGCCGAGCGGAGGAAAATGCCCATTCCCGGAACGTGCAGGAAAATGAAAGAACAGGCATAACGAAAGCAAATACGGCGCCTAGGATAACAATGTAACATATCTTATCAACTGTAGAGGACTTGGAGATAGAACTGGACTGCCTTTGAGGAAACATGCCGTCCTCATAGTTCTGGACCACCGTGGATAATTCCAACACGCTTTGGTAATATGCGGCAAAATTTCTGGATCCAACTCTTCAAGAAGTTTTACATTAAACCTATATCAAAAATCGCCAGTTAGACAAATAACAGAACCTTAGAGATATACCAAAATACTATTTTAAAGATCAGTTTCAAAATAACCGCAACGGAGCTTCGTCGATTATGTCCCACGCCCGCAGCAAATCGCGATTTAAAGATTCCGCAATTTTCATGAGGTTTTTCTGCAACAATCTACTGCGAAATTCCCCAACCGGAGTTGTCCCCTGTTCTAGTGTCGGACACAGTCGATCAAAAGCGAGAAATTGTCGACCAGTTCCCTCGTCGTTTGGACGCCCTCATTCTGCCAAATGGCGGTTTTATTTTGAAACTGATTTTTAATATAGTATTTTGATGTCTCTAATATCCTATTATTAGAAATTCTTTGCTTATTGGCAATTTTTTGTTTTGTTTCAATGTAAAACGCCTTAAAGAGTTGGTTCCAGAACTTTTGCCGCACCCCGTAATTTGGAAAAAAACCCAGGCTCATGAACTGCCTGTCTCAGACTAATTAAGACTAATTAAGTCTAAGACTAATTATGGTCCTAAATGCATCTTGCCGCTCCAAAGAGGACATCCTCAGACATCCTCTCATGTCGGCTGAAGTGGGTTGGAGATGAAGCGGAAGCGCCTCGATGGAGACGGGTCGCAGCCGTCGCCGTGTTCGTCTCCGCGCGTGAGTCTCCTGCTCGCACAAGAAGCGCATGATCAGAAGGGAAAAACTCACGCTGTGTTTCTGCAAGCGGATCGATGGCGAACCCTCTCTGGAACTTTGGGGCACGATTAAGCGGTATCCTCACGAGCGGTCGAATGACATACCGTCGAAATCTCATTTGTCGAATGATCAAATGGCGAAAGGAAAAGTCGTTCACTGGGAAAATATCGAAAATCGCTTTTACCGCGTCGATGAGCACATCAAGATATTGGAGTCAGATATTCAGTCAAAAGTCGAATTGTCAAACTGCTTTAAAACTTGATTGTACTGGCTAAACCTCTCAAGAAATCGAAAGAAGTCCTCAATTAATACGCTGAACTGCTGAACTGCTGAACCGCTGAACGGCTGAACCGCTGAACGGCTGAACCGCTGAACGGCTGAACCGCTGAACTGCTCCTCCCCATGTGGAAACAACATTGAAACAATGTTTCATGGCAACATTTATAATGTTGAAACAACATTGATGTGCCACATTGATTCAATGTGAAAATGTCATTTTGTCAACATTGTTTCAACATTCCTTGTTAATGTTGAAGCAATATTGATGGCAACATTTATTCAACATTCCTCAATGAGTCGCTCGTGATTGGGTTTCTCCATGGATAAAGTAGAGGTAAATTCATCAAAATGAATCGCATGACCTGTGAATGAACTACATATACAAAAGAGGTTAAACCCTCTCCAGTATCTATAGATCAGTACCCACAGAGTACTGAGAAGATTGAGAGAACGGGTCCTCTTCAGCTCTGCAAACAGCACCAAAGCCTTGTACGCCTAACTGCATTACAAAACGAGGAGAAATTCTCTCAGCTCCTCACTTAGAAGATTTGGGAATGGTTCACTTCAGGTTATTCTTGTGTGTCTCCAATCACATAGACTTCAATGTGCTCACACTAAACCTGGACATTAAATTTGTTTCAGAATCAGATTCTGCAATCTAAACATCATAATTCCACATTTCTCTAATATATATGTTCATTGATTACGTAATAATAAGTGGAAAGTGGGAAGAAAACGCTTTAATGGAAGGTGACAGATCCATAATTGCATTTGGAGGCTACAGGGGAACATGGGTACCATCTAGCGAGCGCTCTTGGTACTTCATCATGAACGCGCCTAGACAACACTACCCTAGTAACACAACGTCTATAGGAGGATGCAAGACGTCTCCTCGATGACCGTAGGATAATTGGAAATGGTTTATGTATTTGTTTCCGAATTAAAAAAAAATCATTATTCGAATACTTTATAATAAACGGCATGCAACTTAATAGTTGTGGAGTCTCGTTTTTTCCACATTGAAACCATGTTGTGGTAGGTTGATAGTACTCATAAAACCTATTGGAGAGGTCCCACCCTTCATCATTTTAAGAGGGGTTAACAATTATGCCACATCAAATAAATACAATCCGAAAATTCCCCAATTGGAATCCATAATGTGATGCGACGACATTGTATTTGGATATTTTTTTTTCTTCATGAAGCTACCAAGCAACAGTCAACGGATTCATCTTCGAGTCCTGCCGGCTGAGCAATTTCCCACGATAAGATAAGTTTCCCTTATCGCTTAAGCATACAAAGGGAATGTCGGACCGAGGCAGTCCTTTGGGTTCGGCGTCTGTGAAAGGTGCAGGGTTGCGAGAGAATGGGCTCGGAGACATTTTTCGTGGAGTATCCGGGATTTCCTCCGTGGAAAAGGAGTACCTAGTACTTTCTGAACGGAACTTCCAAAAAGTACCTCTCAATGATCCTCATTATCCTCATTATCGCTCGTGAAAGATGCGACACTCAGATTTGTACCCAGACTGGAGGAGTAAAACGCCTTTCAGGCTAATTTCCTGCGAGAAAGAAACGCATCATAAGGAAACGTCTTCATCTTCCCAGTAAATTGTCGTCTTAAAATTTCATTTCGTGGATAAAATTCAGTCATTCACGCTAAACGGCATGGCACAATTTTCCTACATGGCACCGACGTACCAGAGAGATATTATGAATCTTGATCAGTGCCCTCCCTTTTTTTTTTTTTTTTATCTCGGACCCACTTCAGGTGAAGTCGAGATATTAGGCGGTATCTCAGTGAGGCAGAAGGGCTCCGTTCCTCCATAGCTCTGGAATGGTTGGCCGATTTCGTGCGCTGGTGCGAGGCTCGAACAAGAGGAAATTCGCGTTCACCGCGTTTGTCTCTGTTTTCGGCCTGTTGACTTTGTGGGCCAAAGTGAACAACCGTTTGGAGATCTCTGGAACTTCGAGGGATTTCTTCAGCAAAGGAGTCAGGTCCAGTTTGAGTGCCCTGCACTTCACGTACGACCGAACGAAGTGGGGCGAGAGGGGTCTTGAGGCTTCTTTCGTGAATCCGAGCGAAGATGTTGAATACCGGGAGGAAACGAAAGACGAGCGGAGGGATGCTCAGGGGGTTGCCCCAGAGTACGCAAGAGGAGGAAGTAATATCCTGGGCGACCTCCCCTTTAGATACCTTCACAGCAGTCCAAGGATGTGCGAGGGGGAGGTGTTTCTTCTCCTGACCGTCCCGTCGAGGCCGGATAGTTTCACGTGGAGGAAGGAGATCCGGGAATCGTGGGGAAGACCAAAACCATTTCCGGACGTGAGAACTGTCTTTCTCCTTGCCAGCTCGAATTCATCAAATTTCAACCAAGCAACTATTGATGACGAAGCCCAGGAATTTGGTGACATCGTCCAGGCGGACTTCCACGATTCTTACGGAAACCTGACTTACAAAAGCCTTCTTGGCCTCAGCTGGGCATCTAGTTACTGCTCTCACGCCAAATTTGTAGGGAAGGTGGACGATGACGTCTTCCTCAACATTTTCAAGGTGTATCGGTTCCTGGAGTCTGTGAGTTGTGCCGGTAGCTGTGTAATAGGTCGGAATTTATCGGACTCGGAGGTGATCCGAGATCCTTCGCAGAAATGGTTTGTCTCCGAAGAGGACTTCTCCCCTGATCATTTCCCCGAGTACTTGAGCGGTTGGGCATATTTCTCAACGATGGAGTATTCCAAGAGGTTGACGGAAGCAGCGATGGGAAGGAAGCCGCTCCACCTGGAAGACGTCTTCGTGACGGGCATAATGGCGGATTCCTTGAACGCCACCCGGATCCTTCTCGATCGCCGGCGGTACGTGGGATGGTGGGACGGGGACACCACCATTCGGTGGCTTGCGTCCAGCTGCAGTTGGACGGAGGACGCGTGGGTGGTCGTCGCTTACAACGAGCACCGCCTCTTCCCGGTGGCCAATAGGAGGACGCTGGAGTGCCTCCTTCCGCGGGGGTTCAGGTTGAGCGCGGTTTCGTGGTCGCTCATTGCATTATTGATGCTCTTACTGTCGGTGATGTGTGTTACGTTGTTTATGCCTGTTTCTTCATCGTAATTAACTGAACGCAGCTCAAAAAGGATTCATGGAATCCTTTTTTTTTCCTATGATCTCTATTATCGTGGTTGGTGCGACACTATGGAGGCTTGACACGCCTTCGAGCGCCATTGAATATTTTCATTTCTCCCATCTGATCTCGCTCTATATTTTAAATCTGAAAGAGCATTACGAAGGAAGGGCGTCAACATCTCCGTCCGCCATCCCTAGTAGACAATAAACTTATAATTTATTTGACATTTAATGCATTCACGTCGTGCGATTAAGTACAATTTTTTTTTGTTCATGTCCCAGGGAATGCGTCACAAATACCACAAACGACACAAAGTAGGGAGTGTCGATACCGGATCTCAGAAAGGAAGGGGCAAGTCTTTCCGTTCCTATCTCTGTCTTAACTGGCGATTAAAAGATGGTAACGCACACAAAGATGTATGAGCGAACCATGCCATGCTTCTATCGAGGCTCGTATGTTTTATCTCCAACATCCACTTTGGTTGACTTGAGTGCTTGAAGGGGCCGTATCTCGTCGAGCCAGATGTAATACTATGTTCTACCGTTTCTCTGGATGGTTGCGCTCGTTCGTGCAGGGGTGCGGTGCTTCAGGTGGAGGAAATTCCTGTTAATCGCGTTGGTCGTCGTTTTCGGCCTGTTAACATGGTGGACGGATGTGAAAAAACGTTCAGTGATCCTTGAAGCATCAGGCAATTTCTTCAGCGTCGAAGCCAGTTCCACGTTGAATACCCAGAGGTTAATTTACGACCGAAATAAGTGGATCGAGTCGGGACTTGGCAAACCTTCGTTCGTGAATGCAAGCGAAGATGCTAAATACCGCTCGAAAGCGGAAGACAAAGGAGGGGAAGTTCAAAAAACATTCCTGCAGGACTCAAATGAAGGAAATGCTATCTTGGCCGACCTACCCTTTAGATACCTTCATAGCAGTCCAAGGATTTGCGAGGGGGAGGTGTTTCTTCTCCTGACCGTCCCGTCGAGGCCGGATAGTTTCACGTGGAGGAAGGAGATCCGGGAATCGTGGGGAAGGCCGAAGCCATTTCCAGATGTGCGAACGGCCTTTCTTCTTCCAAAGTCGAATTCATCCAACTTCAACCAAAGCGCACTGGATGAAGAAGCGCATGAATATGGTGACATCGTCCAGGCCGACTTTCTGGACTCCTATGGAAATTTGACTTATAAAAGTCTTCTTGGCCTGAGCTGGGCATCAAGTTACTGCTCCCATGCCAAATTTGTAGGGAAGGTCGACGATGACGTCTTCCTTAACATTTTCAAAGTCTACAGTTTTCTGAAGACTGTGAGTTGTTCCGGAAACTGTGTGATCGGCCGGAATTTTTCGGAAGCGCTGGTGATCCGAGACCCATCGCACAAATGGTTTGTCTCCGAGGAGGACTACGCTCCTGATCGTTTCCCAGAGTACATGAGCGGTTCTGCATATTTCCTGAGCATTGAGTATTCCACGAGGGTGACGAAAGCTGCGAGGGGAAGGAAGCCACTCCACCTGGAAGATGTCTTCGTGACGGGCATAATGGCGGATTCGGTGAACGCCACCCGGATCCCTCTCGATCGCCGTCGGTACGTGGGATCGTGGAGCGGGGACGGCGCCCTCAGACGACTTGTGACGAGTTGTAGGGCGGGGGACCCGTGGGTGGTCGTCGTCGTCAGTGAGAGCCATCTCTTCCAGAACGCCAGCAGAAAGGCTTTGAATTGCCACCTTTCAGGGGAGTTCAGGATGGGCGTAGTTTGGTGCTCGTTGATTGTGTTGTTGATATTCTTGTTGACGTTGATATGTGGTGTTTTGTGCTCGGTTATTTCTTCATTTTGATTCATTGAATCTGTGAGAGAAAGCTTGAAATGCATAGGGAAGTAAATGAAGTAGTTCCTACCAAAAGTTTTCAACGATCTGACCTGAGACTCTCTGACCGCCGCATGCATGAGCCAACTCCTTCAATGAACATTTTCTCCTGAACTCGCCGCTTGGCTCCTTAGTGAGTCTGAAATAACCCTTCGGATAACAAGCTTTTCCGACAGCAACTCCAATCGGAAGGCTTCCTGTTTGAGTTCATGCTGCATGGCGGAAAGCCTGCAAAACCATTTCACCTCTAAAATTCGCGGTTGTAGGGCGAAATCTTAGAAGCACCCGAATTTCAAGTTTTGCCCCGGCGATTTGGCTCGGTATGGTCACTTAAGCGATGCTTCCCTGTTTCCAAGAAAATTTTGTTTTCATTTTCCCACCCTATTTCCTTTTGGAACAAATTAGCACATCCTCGCTCGGCCCAACCTCATATTGTTGAGATCCCTTGCTGCCGTGTTTCACTGAAAGCAATCGGCGGGGAATGACTTTCCGCAAAGCAAGGCGTTAAGTGATGACCAATAGACTTAGACATGCAATTGACAATCGTCGTTCGACTGAGTTGCACAGTAGACTTAAGAAACGCTTCGATCCCCTTTCACACGAGTCAGTTTTGGGTCCTGGATAAGATACTGATTTTAGGAGAAATCATAAGATTGGGGTATACCAGCCTACGTGCTTTTCGTGGGCGTGGCAGGTGAATTTAAAAGCAGCATTTTTCACTGGAGGAAATCGGTTCCTACTGTTATTGTTTAAAAGGTATTTGAAGAAGGAAAAATTACAAGGGGAATTAAGGGTTGGTTGAAAAAACGCTCGTTTTTCGTTTACGCTCTCTATCTACCTAAAAGGTATTTCAGAACAATCTGGGAATTCCTCCTATTAATAACCTCTTATCGTTAAAATCGCATGAACTCTTATTGCTTAGATCCCTTGATGCCACGCTCCCCGAAAGCGATCAGCAACGAAAAAATTCCTCTCGGTCAATTGGCTCAATGCCAATTGTCGACCAATAGGCATAGAGCTACACCTAGCTGCCCCGTGGTCGCACTGTTCGTGTTCCATTCAATGGATTCTTTCGAGCTGAGACCTACCTCTTCCCCCGGAAAGCCAATCCACCAGAGACCTGGCACCGTTTCACTCACCAGAATGCTTTTGAGATGAACATTTAAACTGCTACGACCCATGGTGAAGTATGAAATAAACTGCGTCAGTGAGCACCCGAATTCATGCCAAAAATTTAGAGAAATTCGCCGTCATAGTTTTTTTCTCATCATGAAAAAAAAAATGAAACACTTTCAGAAAATTTTGGTTTTGTTTATTGCTCCAAGAGGCAAAAAAAAAGTAAAAGAGCTAATTGTTCAACTCGCATCTGACTCCCACAGAATGTGAAATTGCGGACTCATCAATTATCGTCGAAAGATAACTATTTCCTTCTCAGAAGGTATTTGAATCGTCGCACTGTGCGGAATAAGTGAATCAGCACTTTTCCGAGAGTTTTTATATGCTCGGAAGATTGGTAAGAGTGTTTGACTCACTAGCAGGTACCTGGGTCGTCCTTTTTAGTACGTCACCGAAGAATGAGGCCCAGACTCCACAACTCCCATTTGAAAACGAAAATGCACGACAATCCCAGGTGATCGAGGAGCAAACTAATATCAAGTCATTCGCAAGCGATCGCCGAGTCGATTTGAGCCATGGAGTCCATGCAGTCTATGCAGTCCATGCAGTCTATGCAGTCCATGCAGTCTATGCAGTCCATGCACGTCTTGGAGACTTGGACCGCACTTTTTCCGGGTTCGTTCCGGCGAAGCACCGCTGTTCACAATGCACTCGAGCGAACCGAACTGATCCATCGATGAAGATGAAGAGGTCTCTAAACTCTAAAAAACTAAGGTTCGGATTGGAACCATTTCTGGTTCACGCTGAAACATTTCAAGACTCATTTTCGCAGAACCAAGGAAACAAGAGCTGAAACTCTTCGATTCCTAGAGCCAACAGGGTCTCAGACTTCAGCAAGGCAGAACGTCAATGTTTCGAGGACACGATCACTCCGGCGAGCAACTGTTAAGCAAATGTTGAGGGAAATGAATCTTAACAGCAGAAGACATTGACTCGCATAGAGCCCATTCCTTGATAGTTCAAGAATTACCAAATGGTTCCTACGGGTCGTATTATCATATGGTTTTGGAAGTGATCATAGCGTAATTCCGCATATTTGCTCGAATACTGAAACCGGTTTAAGGGCGTACTATCATCTAAGGGTCCTAGGCCGAATCGCTTTTCTTTTGAACATATGAAACAACTTTTCCCAATAAATCGCCGACGTAGGGAATCGGATCCTTCGCTTTTCCCGTGAGGACGATGGTGAACTGGTAGCCTCGGAACAAATGGCTTGACTCGAGCTTGATCTTGACGTGGTGGCACCCCACTCCTCCCTCGAGGATGGTGGCCCTGCCGCCGGTGCCGTCTCCCACGTGGTCGAGGACAGAGACGGAGGTGATGACGGTGGGCTTCCCCGCGGATCCGGGCTGGGGATGGATGAACACTTCGCTCGAGTAGCCCAGGGCCGTGCCGGGGACCCGGGTCTCGTAGCTTCGCAGGATTTTGTTGCCCTTCTTGGGCGTGCCGTCGTGGAGGTTGTGGTGGACGTCGTCGCCGGTCGACGTCGTCCACTTGTTCCAATGGGTGATGATGTCGTCGGTCAGCTTCAGACCCTCCCTGGCCACGGCAAAATATTGCGGGATGAGGGCAACAGCCATCTCTGGATTCTCCGTCCGTTCACAAGCAATGGAATCCAGGGGTCTCCCGTCTCCCAGGCCTTATCCATGCCATTTCTTCGTTAGATAAAACAAATTATCTGAAGGCAAACACAGAAATATACTCGGTCGGCGATTGCCCAGAAACGAATCCATTAGCAGACACTCGGAGAGCATGATCGTTCCAGCCTTGAATCCTATCTTAGGTAAGCACAAAAAACGCCCCGACAAATAGGCTCAAAAAAAAATCCCTGCATATCGCGAACGACAATGGGAATGGCATCGGCGATAAGCAAAGTGATGTTCCATCTCGCAAATGTTTGCGCTGACAGAAATGCATCGAACATTCCTCAGACGATGCATTTTTTGCTCATTCTTGATCTGGGGGGGGGGGGAATTTCAGCACTTCTGTCGAAAGCGGATTCGGCTGGATTCCAAATAAAATTTTCGAATCGTGACCAAAAAAATCGAATCTGGTCCGTCTGATTCCCATTCTTCAGACGATTGCTGAGGAATTTTTTGCCCTGAAAGCTTCGAAAATCGATCGACATGACCTGAGTCCGTTTTTTGCGAAATCTGAGCAAAAAGTAAAACTTTCCGTTGAAATTGAAGTTTCGCATGGAACTCCATTTTTTTGCACCTGGATTCATTGTTTTTCTTCGTTTTTTTGCGATTTTTTAAAGAATTGTTTCCGCTGGTTGATAGCGTCGAGTCGAAGAAATAACAAGGCTTTTTTTTTGCAATTGGCGTCGATTTCACAATTTCACTTGGAATTGGCAGCTGGTACATAGCTGGGAATTCGGACTCCTGGCAAGGAAATGGGCAGAAAGTGACGCAGAATCTTTTCTAGTTCCCATCAGGAACGTTCCATCGAGAACCACGTCGGACTGGAAACGCTCAGAGTCAGACTTGAAAAAAAAGTATCATTAGGGCGGGGCGGGGCTGGGCGGGGCGAGGGGGCGGGGGGGGGAAGGCAGGATCTCAACTCGGTCCAAATGAAGATGCTGAGGTGGACGCATTCCTGCATGTGATTCGGCGTCCATCCTATGAATTCGGCATCCCTGCAGCGAATGCATATTCCGTTCTTGGAGCATTATAAATCTGCCTTATTACCTTATTCTCGTGCCGACTCTTATCAATTATGAAACTCCAAGTCCGATAACAGCATCCGTTATCCGTTACTGGGTGCCCCGACGAAAAGGAACTTCATACTCTACCGGGTGGCCCCAAAATATAGGTCTGAAAAATGACATTTTCCGTGCGTTATACCCAATATATGCTTTAGGGAAAAAATTTGGAAAAAAGCATAATGCCTTTATATCTCGGCGATAAAAATACCAAGCTTGCCTTCGAACATGAAATCTTTTTATGTTAATGAACCTTCATCAAATGAAATGTTAATGAACTTCACATGTTGCTACAACGTCAACACCGACCATATAGGCCGCTCATTGAAACTTCCTACGAGGACGAAACCTGCCGGGGAGCATCAGAGACTTCAAGGTCAATCGCCAATTGCGGCCCCTCGACTAGCTTCAATCGAACGCTCTCGGTCGCAGACCATTATCGAATAGAATAGACGAAAAATATCGAGTTTTTGGAGAAAAAAATAGGAGAAGGCATATTTTAACCAGAACAATGTCTTAGCATTATATGTGCACAGCTTTGCTGGATGAATACACCAACGGATCCGGACTTCTTTTTTTTTTGGAACACCTTTTTTGCGAAAACAACGAAACGGAACGGAACGTTCCCATTTCTCAACCATTGCTGCAATCACGGACGGGAAGTTGGTCGGAGCAACTTCCAGCATCATTTTCGCAAATGTTCATTTTGAGCAAGTATGAGCAAGAGATGTAGTTGGAAAGGACATTTATTATAAGCACAAACAGCCGAAAGTGAAGGAAAAAATTGGACATTATACAAACCCACCCATACAATGGAAAAAAGAACTGATTAGGACGTGTCTGTGTGATATTGGAGCAACTGCAACCACACTGTTCAAACGTTTTAAATGCACGAAGGACGGTTCGCATTAAGACGACAATTGATATCTACCAGCCAATGCTCTGTACCAAACGGATACCTTCGCTGCAAAGGATGAAGACGGATGTCGTGATTGGTCAATGAGAAGTATTTCCGGTGATGACGACGGTGAACTGGTAGCCTCGGAACATCTGACTCGACTGGAGCTTGATCTTAACGTGGTGGCACCCCACTCCTCCATCCAAGATGCTGGCCCTGCCTCCTGTGTCGTCGCCCCAGTGGTCGTAAACGGAGACGGAGGTGATGACGGCGGGCTTGGTCACGGATCCAGGCTGAGGATGGGTGAACTCCTCGCTCGCGTACCCAAAGGAGATGCCAGGGGCTCGAATGTCGTAGCGCCTCAACACCTTATCGCCCTTCCGCGGACGGCCGTCGTGGAGATTGTGATGGATGTCGTTGCTGGATGCCGTCGTCCACTTGCTCCAGTATGAAATGATGTTATCGGTGAGTTCCAGACCGGTGGTGACTTCGGCGAAGAATTTTGGAATGAGAGCCATCCTGGTAGGTGTTTAGCGAGGAAGGGAATCAAGGGAACTGCTTCTCCCCTTACATCTCATATAACTTGTGGATTGTTCCGATAAAAGTTATCTAAATAACGTGGCGGACGGAATGGATGTTTCCCCTCTCAATTTTCGCTCCTATCACCGATGCTGAAGCTGCCTGCGACACTGATCTGTCCACACATGGAGTGCAAGCACTCGGACAAGACCTCATCTATAACCTCCTGCTTTAATTCTGATTCTAATTTGCCAACTCTGCGCTCAGGTTGAATTCATCTTTGGCTTGGAAAGTCATATCCCTACTTAAAAAGAAAAACTCGGAAATCCTCATTCCAAATCTGTCAAGCTTCTTCCGAGATCTCGACTACTTTCTATACTTTTTATTTAAGGGGTTTGGAAGGGGGTGGGGGGGATGCTCAATTCCAGAACAAAATTTAGAGTTAGAAGCTGTTAACACGACTTTTCATTCGGATATTACCCATTCCGCACATTGATATTGTCAACATTGAAACAGGTGGAAATGTTGAGGCATCCATATATAAATATTATTTATATATGGATGCCTCAACATTTGGCCAAACCTATTAGGTTCGGCCAATCTTTGCGAGATGGCACCTAAGCGTCGATTTAGCGATTCCCATCCAGGAGCCCTTGGAAAACGAGTCCCCTGCACTTTTCACACAGAACCCTCTCTCTCCAGACGTAAAACCTAAGGTAAATCTTTGGAATTCCTAGAGAGATCCGGTTAAAGAGGAGACCCGGCAGAAGGTGACGCCAAGTTCTACTGTCCAGGGGGTCCGAGGAAGCATGCTGTAATTTATTAAGTTACTACATGGCCTTTTTAGGGGATCTAAGGCTTTGTAACTCTTTCTGAGAACAATAGAGCGGGACAAACGGGCTTGTAGGGAAGTGTCGGACTCCTCTCCTTAATCTAAGGATGATGTTAGACCTTTACTGGAATTGAATGAATTACGTCATTCAAGTACTCAAGTCAAGTATTCAAGTACTCAAGTCATCAAGTATTCAAGTAGAGTAATTGAGAATTTCTCTGGAAAAAGGGCCAATTTGTCCATACGGATGTATGGGCACATACGCCCTTTTTCCAGAGAGCTCATCAAATGATGCTAAGAGATTCGGAATGGGACCCTTTTCGAGTGACTCTACATTTACGCGGTCATGGAATTCGGAAGAAAAGCTCAATTGGAATTGTATGGCAAGGATGATGCGATCCCGTATTGCAAGGGCTGCACCGGAAGTAAAGGAGCACTCCCGCCTTTTACCAAGTGAAATTTAGGTCCTTTAGGCCTTAAGAGAGACCTTTCTTGGAAGATCTGCCTTATGAATTGAACGGGGTCCAGGTGAGTTCCCAAGAAGTGTTACGAAGAGGGAAAAAAAAGAATATGAATAAAAAAAAGAAAAGTGGAAAGTGAAATTGATAATGATATTGCCAAAGAAGATAAAAAATATATATTGAAAGAAGTGATTGAAGGAAAAAAATGAAGACGACAATGCTATTGCTACCGAGAGGAGGACGGAAATAAAACGGGGCGTATTCATAGTGCGAATTTCGTGTTTGTGGCTCTCACGCAGCTCAATGTTGGATTCATGTTTTCTCTCTGACAAGTCAGGAATATCTCCACAGTGAGTTCAGATATGAACGAGTGAATACAGATGATAGTGAAACCAAAGCCGAAAATCAGAAAGGGTTATTTTCCAGGCAGTCGGAGCGAACAGATGAGCGGTACTCATACTCGTACCCGGAAATTCGTCCTCGTGGTTTATTCGGGAAGAAATGTTTTCCTCTTCATGTCACCCACCGGCAATAGCCAATCTCAAGATTCGAGAAAATGGTTTCCCTTTGAGACTTGGTTTCTCGTAATCTGGACGACCATACAGCTAAGCATTGTTTATTGCCTAACTTATCTCCTGATACTCGTGCCAGCCTATTTTGGGCAGCCTATCAGGAATGATGATTCATCTCTGGTTATAAAGATAAATAGAGGCGTTAGCCACATAGTTTCTGGAAGAGATGGTTACACTTAGATGAGCACGAGAAACATACTGGTATTAAAATGTACAGGGTGCAATACTCGAGGAACATTGTGGAAACATTTGAGAAGCCCATGCGCGTAATGAGGTTAGTACAAATATACACATGAAACGTAGCTTCAGTAGTGACACAAAATTCTTCCAACACGACCACTGGACGGTAAACAAAATAGGAGAAGGCATATTTTAACCACAGCAATTTCTTAGTATTAGATGTGCACAGCTTCGCTGGATAAATACGCCAACGGATCCGGACTTCATTTTTTTGGGACACCTTGTTTGCGGCAACAACGAAACGGAACGGAACGTTCCCATATCTCAACCATTGCTGCAATTACGGACGGGAGGTTGGTCAGAGCAACTTCCAGCATCATTTTCGTAAATATGCATTTTGAACAAGTATGAACAAGAGATGTAGTTGGAAAGTACATTTATTAGAAGCACAAACAGTCGAAAGTCAAGGAGCAAATTGGACATGTTAAACAACCCCACAACTACAATGGAAAAAAGAACTGATTAGGACGTGTCTGTGTGATAGTCGAGCAACTGCAACCACACTGCTCTAACGTTTTAAACGCACGTGGCACGGTTCGCTTTACAATGACAATTGATACCGACCAGCAGCGCTCTGTACCAAACGGATACCTTCGCTGCAAAGGATGAAGACGGATGTCGTGATTGGTCAATGAGAAGTATTTCCGGTGATGACGACGGTGAACTGGTAGCCTCGGCACATCTTACTCGACTGGAGCTTGATCTTAACGCAGTGGCATCCCACTCCTCCATCCAAGATGCTGGCCCTGCCTCCTGTGTCGTCGCCCCAGTGGTCGTAAACGGAGACGGAGGTGATGACGGCGGGCTTGGTCACGGATCCTGGCTGAGGATGGGTGAACTCCTCGCTCGCGAACCCAAAGGAGGTGCCAGGGGCTCGAATGTCGTAGCGCCTCAACACCTTATCGCCCTTCCGCGGACGGCCGTCGTAGAGATTGTGATGGATGTCGTTGCTGGATGCCATCGTCCACTTGGTCCAGTAGGAAATGATGCTGTCGGTAAGTTCTAGACCGGTGGTAACTTCGGCGAAGAATTTTGGAATGAGAGCCATCCTGGTAAGTGTTTATCGAGGAAGGGAATCAAGGGAACTGCTTCTCCCCTTTGATCTCATATAACTTGTGGATTGTCCCTATAAACGTTATCTAAATAACGTGGCTGACGGGATGTTTCCCATCTCAATTTTCGCTCCTATCACAGATACAGAATCTGCTAGCGACACTAATCTGTCCACACTTGGAGTGCAAGCACTCGGACAAGTCCTCATCTATACCCTCCTGCTTTAATCCTGATTCTAATTTGCCAACTCTGCGTTTAGATTTTATTCAACTTTGGCTTGGAAACTCATATCCCTACTTTTAAAATAACTTGGAATTCCTCATTCCAAATCTGTCAAGCATCTCCTTCCTAGATCTTGACTATTATCGATACTTTCTATTTGTGGGGTTGCGGGGTGGGGGGGGGGGGGGGGACGTTCAATTCCAGAACAAAATTTAGACTTAGAAGTTATTTACGAGACTTTTCAGTTGGACATTACCCATTCCGCACAATAATATTGTCAAAATTGATCACAGGTGGAAATGTTGAGACATCCACATTTAAACAGGTTTTGCCTTTCTGTGCGAGATGGCGCCTAAGCGCCGATTTAGCGATTCTACTAAAGTAAAGCGTTCGATTGTATGGGCACAAGCGCTCTTTCTCCAGAGAATTCCTCAATTGATGCTAAGAGATTCGGAATGGTAACCTTTTCGAGTGGCTCTACATAAGACTAATTACTTACGCGGTAATGGAATTCGGAAGAAAGGCTCAATTGGAATGGTATGGCAAGGATGATGCGATCCCGTCTTGTAGGGGCTGCACCGGAAATAGGGAGCACTCGCGCCTTTTCCCAAGCGGAATTTAGGTCCTTAGACCTTTAAAGAGACCATTCTTGGAAGATCTCCCTTTTCGATTGAACGCGGTCCAGGTGTGTTCCGAGCAAGAGTTACGAAGGGGGAAATAAATAAGATTAATGAAATAAAGAAAAGTGGAAAAAGAGATAGATGGTGATATTCCCAAAAACCTTATTGACTGCGTGAATTTCGTGTTTTGTGGCTCTCACGCAGCACAATATTGGATTCATGTTTTCTCTCTGACAAGTCAAGAATATCTCCACAGTAAGTTCTTATATGGACGAGGGAATATAGATGATAGTGAAACCGAAAACCGAAAGTCAGAATGGGTTATTTAGCAGGCAGTTGGAGGGTGCAGATGAACGGTACTTATATTCGTACCAGGAGATTCGTCCTCGTATTTTATTCTGGAGAACTTCTTTCCTCTTCATGTCACCCACTGGCAAAAGCCGATCTCAAGGTTCGAGAAAATGGTTTCCCTTTGAGACTTGGTTTCTTGTAATCTGGACGACCATATTGCTCAGCATTGTTTATTGCTTACCAGTGCTTATCTCCTGATGCTCGTGCCAGTCTATTTTATGCAGCCAAAAAGGAATGATAATTCACCTCCGGTTACAAAGATAAATGGAGACGTTAGCCACATAATTTCTGGAAGATATGGTTCAACTGACTCCGGCTTGTATCAGGGAGTTGCCTCCACGTCCGCCCAAGCACGAAGACGTCACCGTTCGCTTCCTTGCGATGTCCGTTTCTTCATTCAAAGAATCGAAGGCGGTGCAAAAAGTGACGAAAGAGCACGTTATTATGCAACTGAAAATTTTGAACGATGGAAGCCACGCGAAGAAAACAGCGTTGATGGGTTTCCTAGTGGGATCCATGTGAACTATCGTCTCCTCGTTCATCCTGAAGATGGCGAGACGGAAGGCGAATCTCCTATGACCTCCTATGACCTCCTATGGCCTCCTCAGACCTCCTATGCAATTTGCCCCCCTTTCGCGAGGCCAATCGCTAAATTTCATTTCCCTACGTGCACAACCTCGGACGCCAATAAATATGTTCTAAAGTTAACTCTGGCGTAACTCGAACTCGGTTGCTTCGTAACTGAGGTCATTCGGTTTGAGTTATTATGTACTTTGCATGGGGAATATTATGAATTGATTGGATGTGCGATACTTGAAGTTTGATGCTGCACACATCTTTCGCGAAGTCATCGAGCCTGGACTTTCTTTGAGGGTTTTAATAAAGTTGGAGCAGACGTGTCCTTTAAGTGCGACGCCAAAAAACCTCAGGTTAATACCAACGTAAATATATTTCTGCAATAAGGGACTGAAGGGGAGCAACATAAATGAGGAATCGAGGAAGCCCATACCCAGAATAAGGTTTTTTTTTAAGTAATAAAAAAATTTTTTTCATCCTATTAGAAACCATATTGCCACTTTCGGCCAGTCATGACTCTCGGAACTGGCGTGATTACGAGAATCCGAGGTGGGGGGGGGGGGGACAACGACTTTCCTTATTTTCCTCGTACGAGCTCTCCCGTAAAGTGTCACAAGAAATTCCTTCCGCCATCTGAACATCCAAAGTGAGAAAAGATTCCTCCTATCGTATCAGTGTGTTTCGGCGTGCAAGATGAAGCTGTTCGGCCTCCCCGCTTTCGCCCTCCTCTTGTTTCTCGATGAGAGTGCTCAGCAGACTTGTCCCGCTGCTCCTCCGAGTCTCTCAAGTTCGTTCCTCTCAGTGTTTGAAATCATGATTTGTTCCATATTTTAGCCGGAATCCCGCTTTTAGTGTGTGCATTGAATTTCGAGAAATCGGTGTTCTTGGCACGTTCTCCGCGTATAGGAGATGGTTCTAGGAAAGCTTAGGGTACTTATTGACACTGTTCCAGCGTTGGGAGTTGGGGAGGGGGGGTTGACAACTGTGTCCCGATTTAATCTCCATGGTTTTTTTTAGGATGTCCAATGTCCAGGTTCGGTAATGAAACTTTCGCCTGCGGGTTACGGGTGGAAATAGGAAGAAAGGAAACTATGGGATAACACAATCAAACCTGTATATTTGGTCCTGAAGCCTCTATTAAAAATAGCAGACTCATTCGACAATCAATGTATGAAATCGGTCTGGATGGAGCCTGTTTCTTTGCGGAAAGAGATTTCTGGCGCGTGAGCATCGAAGTCGCCTATCAAGAGCGACTATGCAGACTATGCAGTTCATGTAATCAGATTCATTGGGGTCGGCCGGGGGAGGGGGGGGGGGGGAAGAGGGGGATCTGGAGGATGCGTAACTGCCCACCGATCAACTACAAATTAGAGTTCCATGTGTACAGTATGTGTATATCTTCCATGTGTATAATATTTAGATCACGTGAGATATTTATTGATGAACATACTTAGAGCGGCCTATAAGATAGTATTTTTAGCGATAATAATTGCAAAGTTCGAATACCTTAATTTTTAGTTGACTCAAGCAGATAACGGTTTGTTTAACCTTTCTCTGCAATTGAGAACTTCAGGAAGCTTGGAAGGAGCTTAAATTGATATGGAGGACGGAGACTATGGGACTGGGAAGTTGGGAGTGGGGCCGAGTGGGATGGGTTGAAGGGGGGGGGGGGGGTGAAACCCCAAATCTTGGAAAAGAGCCCTGATTTCCTGAGGTTGCAGCAGTGTCAGTAGGAGGACGATGTCGCGTTCGGTAGTCGGGGGGGACTCTCTTATCCGAATAGGCGGGGGTGGGGGGACGTCCGTCTCAAGTCAGTGTTGAGTACGAGGCTGGCAGATGGGGAGGGTTGGGAGACTCCTCTTATGTATTATCTACAGTATATGCCTATAGATGAGAGATGGCCAGGCATCGATTCCACAATCGATCCTTAAGAAAGAGGCTTCTTCGGCGTATAGGGTAATCTTCACGAGTTTTCGGATTTCCCAATACGAATATATTTGCCTATCACGGATTCCCTGCCAAAGGCACGCTTCGCCACACTGCCCTGCCCTCTCGTCGCTTCGTTCCTCCTGAAGTTGGCGAGACGATGGCAAAATTGAAAATATATGCGATGCAAAAATGTGATACTTCATGCTTCATTCACGAAGTCATCCCGCCTGGAATGTATTTTTTGAAGGTTTCGATAGAATTTGGCAGAAAATTTCCTAGCAGACGTCTCGCTGAAGTGCGACTTGTAAAAATTGCATTTCAATACTGAAAGTAAATCTTGCTATGGAGTGAACGGGGATAAGCAGAAAGGTGGAATCGAGGCAGACCGTCCAAAAGAAAAACTTTCCTTGTTATATGGAAATCCAGTGAGAGATATTATTTCCGGGTTCGGCGAGTCACGTCGCAAGGATATGGCGCGACCGGGAAAAATCCTGGAACGAGGGGGCCACAACAACTTTCCTTATTTTCCTCGTACGAGCTCACATGGAAAATGTCACTCCAAATTTCTTCCGCCATCCGAACATCCACAGTGAGAAAAAGTTTCCTCCTATCGTTTCAGATTGTTTCAACGTGCAGGATGAAGCAGTTCGGCCTCCCCGCTTTCGCCCTCCTCTTGTTTCTCGATGAGAGTGCTCAGCAGACTTGTCCCGCTGCTCCTCCGAGTCTCTCAAGTTCGTTCCTCTCAGCAATCGAAATCGTGATTTGTTTTTCGATTTCGGTCACAATCCCGATTTTTGTGTATTTCTTGACGTTCAATGAGAACATCGAGACCCCATCCCTCCCGTATGGCCGGGAGGGATGGTTGAAAGAGGGTGAAGCCCCGCTCTCGGAAGAAGTCGTCCTGCAGCAGTTGTAAGCTCAGCAGGAGGAGAAAGAAGCGTTCAGTTGACTGCGAGCGAGGGAACGCGTGCGTCATGCGAAGTAGGGGAAGGGACCGCGGATGGGTGCGCACGCGTATACGGATTGACAGGGGTGGGGGGAAGCCCGTCTTACGTCTGTGTTTTGAGTACGGAAATGGGGAGGATCTCGAGGCTGCGGATTTAGGAGGGATCGCTCAGGAAGTGCCCTTTGCAAAATAGGTGGGGGGAAGAATGCATGTAATAGCTGATATGATAGGTGTGAATAAGCAGAATGTAAAGTTTCTGAGGGCAATGTCTTTATTCAAAAATGTGAATATTACATCATTACAATTCCATATTCAATTCGAGCTTAATCAATGCAGATCACTTCACTTGAGCAAGGAAACCCTTAACATAGCGAAATATCTCCATTCTTGAATCATTCTGAAACATTACTTCCCACCAAATTCAACTGCTTGTATTAATATATTGTAGGCTCACAAGTCTCCATATTTTTCTCGCATTGGAGGAGACCCTCATTGTAGTGAATAATTTACTGTTGGACAAGTGCGAAACTTGAAGGGAGGTTTCTGATATGGGGATGAATCGATGCAGTCCTCGTGTACCTTTGATTGGCAATGCTGATTTCAACCTCCCATCGAGATTTTCAACTGTTTCCTTGACTTCATATTTTGTGACATAGATGAATGATATGTTCGGGAAGGCACTTTTGCAGAACGCGAACATGTTTTGTGGTGCTAAAATCTGCGGGAAAAGCTAACGCTGCGAGTTGATTTTGCTGTCATTCTCTTGACTGAACCACTTATACCATCACATGGTCCTTTTCCAATCCGAAGTCGCAAAAAAGTTCCATTCAGCAGCCAAGCCGAAGTCCATCTGATGGTAGCAGAGATTGATGAAATTGTGCCGATTTTTGTATTGGCTAGAGCTGCCGTCACTGAAGTAGTGTACTTCATTCAAGTTTGGGAGTTTGTCACTCAATACAGTGAGAAGCTATCTTTGGAAGGTGTGAACCGCAACTGTTGCATGATTTAGGGAATCGCTGATGATGCAGTAGCAGAGATGCTTAAGGTTGTCATCCGAGCGATAATAAACAACGAATGGATGAAGCGTTGCCTGGGATTTCTGCCAATGAAAACCTTGAGCTGCATCTTGCGCTATGGAAGAAAATCGAAATCACTTGGGATGATGGCTTCTGAAGACTTTCTTTCAAATGTTCCAGATATTGCGATTGGGATATCGCCGTGAAGCCATGTTTTGTGAGATTAACCACCTTTGTGGCAAGGCCATCCCAGAAGTCATCTACAGATTCTGTGATGTTTAGACGTGTGGTATTATCAGTGGACACCCATTGTTTATATTGAACTTCTTCTTGGAGGTCTAACTTACAGAGAAGTCCTTTTGAAGTTTTTCTTTTGATGGCATTGACCACAAGATTCCTGGAAACTGCAATTCTTCATCTCAGAAGTTCACTCAATTCAATCTGGAATGGAAGGAACATAATTAACTTATATTAGGATTCGAAATTTGGTTGTTCATCTTGAGTTCAAAAGTTATAATCTCTGTCGATATACAAGATAGTCTTCATTTCGCTTAAATAATTTGTCCTCATCATTTTCGCATCCTCACGTGATTTCAAGTGAATTGATCCATTGATCAAGGATCTGCCATAAGTGTTTTTTGAGTTCTAAGCGAATCAAAATGGGATGTAAGTGGACATCTCTAAATCATGCCTTTTAATTCTAAATTCTAAATCTGCTGACCCGATTCCACTGAAATTTGACTCTTCATCGTTCTGCGGAATAGGAAAGTAATATACGCAACTTCTTGAAAATCAGACGTGGTTTGCTTGTTAATTTCCAATTTTTTTTGCTGATTTGTCATGGAATGACCCCTATTAGATCATGAAATTAACAAAAATTTAATAACTTTTGAAATATACATAGATTTCAGGTTTCACATAGGTTATGTTTTTGCAGTCATGTTTTCATTCCGCTTATTCACGCCTATCATATGAGCTATTACATGCATTTCTTGCCGACATTGCTTGTCAGTTATGGAATTTGCCGTAGGGGTCACGTCTTACTGAAGGCCTAAACATTCGAAATTCACATCTTACGTACCAAGAGGCGGAAAATACAGTATAAGCATTTCGGATTCTGACATTTCATGGAAGGACTGAAAATTCGAATAGACCCAAATGCTGCAATATCACTGAAATCGAGGAGAGAAAGGGTCTTACTTATTGTGTTGCATCGTGGAATAGCCCCAACAACATAGGTTGTTGGGATGGGCTGATTAAAAAATTGTTTTCTCAAATACAAAAAAAAATTAATATGTTGTAATTCTTCCTATCGCTAGCGAAAACATGAACCTACCCACTGAAAATTTTTCCGGAATTTTAAATTAAGGGACTCATCCGAAGTTCAAAGGTCAAAATTTTATTCAATAAAAAAACTTTGAATTTTTCCAGAGTGATCGTGTGTGCCACTTTTTCACATCCCCACGTTATTCCGAGTGAATTGACGCCTTCAGCAAGGACATAGCATGAATCGTTCCAGAGTTACAGGGTTTTGAAAATTGGAGGTAAGATGGTATCACCAAACTTTGAGAACCCTGTAGCTTTTGATGTAGTTATGCGATAACTCTGAAATTTTGTATTTCCGGGTTTCGTCGAATATCGAGTTCAAAACAAAATTTCATGAAAATCGGATGGGGTCGGGTGTTAATTTGCAAATTTTTTGGCCGATTTGTCCTGGAATTACCTACATAGTACTTGAGACACCGTTGGTCCTGGTGGAGGGGGATTTATCAAAGTACCCGTAGGTCAACAGTAACAGGCATATATTTATTTCTCACTTTCGACACCTCACGCAAATATAAGCCAGTCTTTTGTGTAGGCCATTCGATGATGAGTTCTGGGCTGCTAACGGAGCTGCATGACAGATGTCGGTGTCTTGTTCGATGTGTCGGGATGTCGCTTGAAATTGTCTCTCTGAGGGTCTCGAAGGGAAGAAAAAGGAAGACCCTTCCTGAGGGTCTGGGGTCGGTTGGACCTTGGTCCACTAGTCAGCGTGGTTTTTGGGAGGTGGGTTAATTGAATCGGTCGAGGTCGGGTTGGGAGATCGTTGGGAGGATGTGTACTCTTTCGAGATTCGTGGCATGGGACTGAGGGATCGTCGAAGTTCGTCAATCGGGTCGTTCCAGGTTGCAAGTGGCTTGCGAGGTCGCTCCTCTTCCCAGTACCTAACTCACAGGGGTACCTCATTTCTTCCCTACTGTCCATACTTAATCACTTTCTTTCGCATAGTCTTACGGTAGTTACGTATCCTTCTCGTTTCGTTTTATGTTGGTACGACTGGTACTATAAATCTATCTATGCAATAACAAACTATTGCCAATATACATAAATTAGGTACATACATCAAGGTGATTCCGCGGCATCAAGTGGCGGTCTTAAGATCTATATGACTTACTGATCCCGTGATATAATCAAGCCCTTCCAAATGAATTTCATTCTTTCTTTGAGAAGACCTTATCGACCATATATTGACTACATTGCCATGTCCGATTTTCCCCGGGATTCCAAGCATCATCTTACCGAGCGAAACTTCGTTCCGGCAGTGACGATGGAGCCGTGCGGCCTGTCCTCGCCCGGAGCACGAGAAGGTGCGACGGACATCGAGGCGAAGCATGAGCCTTCCCCGAGGCGAACCTGGCTCCACCGGGCGTGGAACGGATTCCTGAGCGGCCTCTTGGGAGGCCGGCTGCCGGAGGTGGACCCGCGGGTCATCAATGGGTCCCCCGCCACCATCACGGAAGCGCCGTTCATGGCATACCTCACCACAGGCTACTACAAGACGGGGAAACAGCACAAGCTTCCGTGCAGCTCCTCCATCATCGGGAATCGATGGATCATCACTGCCGCACATTGTATCTCGCGGATTTTGGGGACAAAGTCAGCTCGAACACAGTCCTCTCCTTATGCATAATGCGTCCGTGCGTCCGTCTAACTTGGGTGCTTCAGCGAAATCGTTTTCCTTATAATTATTGCGCAACCGAGAAAAATTAGAACGTTTTCATTTGAAGAACGCAGTTCTAATGCAGACGTAAAATAATTAAAATCTGTTTAAATCCTGCAACATTTCAAACTTTTTCAAACCTAATCACTAAGTAAAATTCACGTTGGGTATGAATTGAATGAGAAATGGAATTTTGAGGGCAAATATCATTGTTTCCTCAATCCCGACATTAATCTGTTACTCATTCGCTTCACCCCTGCCGTCCGTTTGCATCGTTTCAGGAAAGTTCCTCCGGAGAACGTGAAGGCGTGGGTGGGGAACGCCGACCGGAACGCGGGCACGGAGTTCCTCGTCGACTCCTACAGGGTTCATCCGGAGTGGAATTACAGTGAGACGTTTCCCGAATTATTCCGAAGAGAAAGTCGGATGAACGCCCAGTTTAAAAGCCCATCTGGAATATTCCAGCTGGACCAAATCTGTAAATTCCGACCGTTTCCAGCTGGGAAATAGCTGGAAAATAGTAGGTACCAGTTGTTTCTTAACTGGATTTTCCAACTGGAATGCAGATTATTTGACTAGCTGTTTCCAGCTGGAAATTTCCAGTTGGAATTTTATCAAGGGGACCCTACAGCTGGAATGTAGCTAAATTTAAATTTGAAAATCAGCTGTTCCTGTAGATGGACCTCTGACAAAAATAGTCAACAAAAAGATTCTCATTCTGCTAGTGATATAGCAACTAGGAAGAAATTTGCAGATGACTACTTTCCAGCTGTAACCCAGTCGGAATGGGTCCGAATTTACAGCTGGATTCCAGCTGGAAATTATAGCTGTTTCCAGCCGGGATTTTAAACTGGGCTGCGCCCAAACGCAATGTTTGGCGAGATTCAATGCAACAAACGGAGAATAAGAAAATGAGATGCGTGTGGCCTCTTCTTGTCCTTCCCTCATTAACATGAGCATTTAAAAAATGAACATTTCAACGATTCTGGAACCCGAACTCTCCAGACGTGCCCGCTTGCAAATGTCAGGATTAAGTCAACCTAGACGTGTGGTTTCGGAAAAGTTACCGTTACTGGTTACTGGTTACCGATGACGGTATGACTTTGGTCTCAATGGCGGTAAGAAAAGTGGCAACATTATTCGAGTCGTAATCTTGCAAAGGTTAAGAATAGATTTCTTGAAATCCTGACCAACTGAGAGAGAAGTATTAGGCTTTTAAGGCGAAAGTGATTGCGAAAAGAGTATTTTCGTGAGAGCCTTTAAGATGGCCGACTATGTAGTTCATGTAATCAGATTCATTGGGGTCGGCTGGTGGGGTGGGGGGGGGGGGATCTGGAGGATGCGTAACTGCGCAACGATCAACTAAAAATTAGAGTTCCATGGGTGAACTATTGTTTCAATATTTAGATCACGTGAAATATTTATTGACATACTTGACATATTGACATACATTAACATACTTAGAGCGGCCTATAATAAGGCAGTATTTTTAGCGATAATAATTGCAAAGTTGAAATGCCTTAATTTTTTGTTGACTCAAGCAGATAACGCTTTGTTTAAACTTTTTCTGCAAACGAGAACTTCAGGAAGCTTGGAAGGAGCTGAAATTGATATGGAGGACGGAGACTATGGGAATGGGAAATAGGGAGTGGGGCCGAGAGGGATGGGTTGAAAGGGGGTGGGGGGGACGTCCGTCTCACGTCGGTGCTGAGTACGAGGCTGGTAGATGGGGAGGGTTGGGAGGCTCCTGTCATGTATTATCTATATTGGTATATGTGAGAGATGGACAGGCATAGATTTCATGCAACCGATCCCTAAGAAAGAGGCCTTTTTCGGCGTATAGGGGAATTTTCACGAGTTTTCAGATTTCCCAAGATTTTTGTCTTTTACGGATTCCCATGCCAAAGACACGCTTCGCCGCACTGCCCTCCCCTCTCGTCGCTTCGTTCCTCCTGAAGTTGGCGAGACGATGGCGGAACCAGACTTTCGGTGCTAGTCGCCCCCATTCTTGAGGCCAATATTTGATTTTCATTTCAAAGTCGCTCCGATTAAAATGGATATTCATGTTCAGATCTCCAGTTAATATCTAGAAATTTTCGACTCCTAGAGATGTGAAAACCACGGGCAAACACATCAACATGCATTTCCCGCTTGACTTAGGAAGTCGAAAGAATCGCACGCACTATCTGCTTATTTTATCATTATTTTTTAATTACATTTATTTGTATTGTTATTACATTTATTATTAATCTCGGTTGCTTAGTACCCGAGGTCTTCTGGTTTAAATAATGTACTTGAAGTAGTATATTTGCAAATTGAAAATATATGCGATGCAAAAATTTGATACTTCATGCTTCATTCACGAAGGCATCACGCCTGGAAGGTATTCTTTGAAGGTTTCGATTGAACTTGGCAAAAAATTTCCGAGCAGATGTCTCGCTGAAGTGCGACATGTAAAAATTGCATTTCAATACTGAAAGTAAGTCTAGCTATGGAGTAAATGAGGATAAGCATAAAGGAGGAATTGAGGCAGACCGTCCAAAAGAAAAACTTTTCTTATTATATGGAAATCCGGAGAGAGATATTATTTCCGGGTTCGGCGAATCACGTCGCAAGGATATGGCGCGAACGGGAGAAATCCCTGGAACGAGGGGGCAACAATGACTTTCCTCATTTTCCTCGTATGAGCTCTCTCGGAAAGTGTCACTCCAAATTTCCTCCGCCATCCGAACATCCATAGGGGGGATGTGACACGGTGTGCAAAATATCAACGCTACTTAATCCTTTGTTCATTTTAGATTAGCACCGGTATTGACGAAACCGAATAGGATTTCGCTAATATGAATTATTTCTCCTATGTCTAACGACATTTCCCTTTCCTCGATCGACAGACAAACTTTATTCCTCGGCCGACATAGCCATCTTGAGACTGGCAACCAATCTGACCTTCGGACCGACCGTCCAGCCGATCTGCTACCCGACGTCGGACGAGATCGGGAAGGGAGCCGAGACGTGCGACCCGATTCTCTACGGCTGGGGGAGGCTCCAGCTCAAGAATAAGGAGGGGTCGCGATACCTGCAGAAGCTGGACGCGAACGTGACGGATAAACCGACGGAAAAATGCAACAAATACTCCGACCAACGGATCATTTGCGTGGGGGGAAGAGTCCCGTCCACTGGTCCTTGCCACGTGCGTTTCGCTTTCTATTGTCTCTCTTGGAGCCGCGAAACGATATCGTCGCGGAATAGGCTACGGAATGCTTCGATGGAGAGGAAAAAGTCATGAAATGTTGCACGATGGGGGGCTGCGTACAAACTAACACATTTCACGTCGATCAAGGGAACCACTCACTACGTCGATCGACGGTTGCCAAGTTAATGACCTTCCCAAAGGATGCTTTCTTAATCCTTGAGAATGACGATGTTTCTATTGTTACTATTAACGACATGAGTGAGCGAGTGAAAGACCGACCGACTGACTTACTGTCTGGTCAGTTCAATGTCAAGAGGAGATTCTGTAGAATCCCGACATTTGATGCGCTAGCTCGTCCATTTTGAGGTGCTGATTCAGAAATAATTCTACATTTCGCGTACAATTTAGCGGATAAATGCATGGTTCCCTTTAAAGAAAAAAGTTGTTGTTGTTTGACATATAGCGATCATTCCAATTTATTTATCTTAATTATTTTTGCCCATTCAACTCCAACATGTCTTCATTAGCTTATTGCTGTTTCCATGTGGTCACAGGGAGACAGCGGTGGACCCATGGTTCTTCGATACGGCGATGTGGCCTACTTGTCCGGAATCGCCTCGGGGCACGGATCCAACCTGCCCAAGCTCAAATGCAAGACCATTCCTTTCGTTTACACGAGGACGTCTTCGTACGCCGATTGGGTCAAGAGCACGATCGACTCCTGGAACTGAATGCTCCGCGTTTCGGATGCGCTTCTTGGATGGAGGTTCGAGCCTCGATGCACTCTCTTGGGACCTGTCCATTGAGGATTCTCTTCCTTCCTTCCTTCCTTCCTTCCATCCTTCCTTCCTTCCTTCCTTCCATCCTTCCTTCCTTCCTTCCTTCCATCCTACCATCCTTCCTTCCTTCCTTACTTCCTTCCTTCCTTCCTTCCTTCCTTCTCTCCTGCTGCTCAACACGGTCGACAATTCCAGTCTCCGATGGTTTCTCGACTTTGGGTCTCATTCTTTTTTTGGATTTACCTGGGTGCATATAATATATCAAATGGAACTTTTTTAATATATCAAATAAAAACTTATTCTTAAAATAGAGAGCGTTTATTTTTATATGGAACAATATACTCGATTTCAGCCATCCATGGAATGTTACGATCGTGTGCCAAAGGCTTTGTCACTTCTGCTACCGTTTCGTTGGGTTTCATCGCGAGAGAAATTAAATTTCTTATCGGAAAAACCAGAAACAACAGCTCGCCATATCTGCTGAACGGTCTACTAACATTCCGCACAATAATATTGTCAACATTGATCACAGGTGGAAATGTTGAGACATCCACATTTAAGCAGGTTCTGCCAATCTGAGCGAGATGGCGTCTAAGCGCCGATTTAGCTATTCTCATCCTGGTGCCATTGGAAAACGAGTCCGCTGCATTTTTCACACAGTACCCACTCTTTCCCCACGTAAAACTTAAGGCAAGGCATTGAAATTTCGAGAGAGATTCGTTTAAGGAGGTAACCCGGCAGAAGGAGAAGCCAAGTACTATTGGCCAGGGGTCCGAGGAAGCATGCTGTAATTTATTAAGTCAATACATGGCGTTTTTAGGGAACGTGAGGCCTTATAACTCTTTCTGAGAGCGAAAGAGCGGGA
This sequence comes from Darwinula stevensoni, assembly GCA_905338385.1. Classification (NCBI taxonomy): domain Eukaryota; kingdom Metazoa; phylum Arthropoda; class Ostracoda; order Podocopida; family Darwinulidae; genus Darwinula; species Darwinula stevensoni. The sequence goes on from CAJPEV010000950.1 coordinate 66,498, forward strand.
CAAACGGGCTTGTAGGGAAGTATCGGACTCCTCTTCTTAATCTGAGGATGATGCTCGACCTTTTCTGGAACAGAAAGAATTGCGTCATTTAAGTACTCAACTCGAATTATGATCCAATGGAGAAAATACAACCACATGGAACTCCTGGGTGATAGTACTCATTTGAGTACTATCAACCCCCCAGTGGTCGAGCATGGGTGAGCATCTCCCTCGGCATCGTACTTGGTGTTCGGGTCTCGACGCGTATCAACACCTCGCCTGGAGTAATAGAGAAGTTCTCTGGAAAAAGTGCGTATGTGTCCATACGGTTGTATGGGCACATGCGCCCTTTTTCCAGAGAACTCCTCAATTGATGCTAGGAGATTCGGAATGGGACCCTTTTCGAGTGGCTCTACATGAGACTTATCATTCATGCGGTTATGGAATTCGGAAGAAAAGCTCAATTGGAATGGTATGGCAAGGATGATGCGTTCCCGTCTTGCAGGGGTTGCACCGGAAATAGGGAGCACTCGCGCTTTTTCCCAAGCGGAATTTAGGTCCATAGACCTTTAGAGAGACCATTCTTGGAAGATCTCCCTTTTCAAGTGAACGCGGTCCAGGTGAGTTCCGAACAAGAGTTACGAAGAGGGAAATAAATAAGATTAATGAAATAAAGAAAAGTGGAAAATGAGATAGATAGTGATATTCCCAAAAACCGTATTGACTGCGTGAATTTCGTCTTCGTGGCTCTCACGCAGCACAATATTGGATTCATGTTTTCTCTCTGACAAGTCAAGAATATCTTCACAGTGAGTTCTTGTATGGACGAATGAATATAGATGATAGTGAAACCGAAAACCGAAAGTCAGAATGGGTTATTTAGCAGCCAGTTGGAGTGTGCAGATGAACGGTACTCATTTTCGTACCAGGAGATTCGTCCTCGTATTTCATTCGGGAGAAATGTTTTACTCTTCATGTCACCCACCTGCAATAGCCAATCTCAAGGTTCGAGAAAATGGTTTCCCTTTGAGACTTGGTTTCTCGTAAACTGGACGACCATAGGGTAACTTGGGGGATTATGGCCATTGGGGTAATATGGCCCTTCACAACATTTCTCCAAAAAGGCTGAGAAGCGAGTTTGAGTGAAATTGGAAAGCATGACCATGGAAGAGGTTTATAAAAGCTGATGTTTTAAGCCATGTTCCTAAATGCAATTGTCCACAGGAAGACAGGATACATAAACGTTTGCAAGGAAGGCTGCGGACACCTGCTCACTTCATGACACAAAAACTAATTTGAACCTTGAACCATTTAAGCAAATACTCCCTGTTGGCTCCATGAATATTGTATCCATTTCTTCTAAGTCTTTCTATGGTCCTTATATAATGTATGTGCAAATTGCCAGCCCTCTCACTTACAGAATGCTGGAAGTATTGCCAACTTTGTCTTACGAGCCAATTTGGGGGAATATGGCCACCTCGATTTGGGGTAATATGGACACTGCCATTATTTCACGTCAAAACTGCTCTGACCTATCAGCGATATTATTGTGATAGGGAATAATCTGCCCTTCAAAAAACCTTCGCGCTGGTGACTCGAATCTGCCCTTGGAATAACCTTGATATGGATTCATTCCCCTCCCCTCCCCCCCCCCACTCACTTCCGCCTCCCACCAGCTTAATCCATGTATAAAAAGGCCCGGAATTTCGATTCAAATTCATTCACACCAGCTTTGGTATACCGCCACGCCACTGATCTGTCAGCCATTGACCCGAATCGAGTCACGAATCTTCAGGAAGCCATCAGCCTCATCAATACTTCTGCAGGTCTGTAATCCATTTATTTTTTAAATCTGTTGTTCTTATTGGGTATCTACATTGGGTTTATATATTGCTGTTGATGAATTGCTGCCATTGCTATAATTGTGAAGATCATAGAAACCTCGCTTCTCATTCCAAAGATTTCCCATTCTCCCATTTCTGTATATGTAATATCAAGGTCAAAGCTGTTCGGTATCATATTTGAAGCTATCATATCTCCATGACACTTACCTTGGCCTTTGAGAAATGAACTTCAGTAATTTTTCAGATGCCCCGAACCTACGTGAAGCAAAATGTACGCCAGCAGTGGGAGGGAAAGCATTTGGAGGCTGCCATTAATGCAGTCAGCAATGAAGAATTGGCACCTAGCAAAGCTGCTTCAGCTTATGGCATATCGAGATCAACCCTGCGCCGATACCTTCAGGAGAGGAAAATGAAGCAAAACCCCTATGAGCCCTATCCAAGTGCGCTTGTAAAGCGGCTTGGTCGAAAGGGTGAACTTGGAGAAGACGAATAAACTGCGTTAAAAAATCACTTGAAGGATTTGGCAGCGCATGGCTTTCCCCTCGCACGTCATCGGGTGAGAGCTGCAGCATTCAAGTTTGCTGCGAAGTTGGGAAATCACCGCTTCAATCAAGTCTTGGGCGTAGCTGGATGGGACTGGTTATATGGTTTTCGTCGACGCAACCCTTTTCTTTGTCCTTTGTCATTGGGACGAGCAGTTGGCATGAATACAGAAGAAGTGAAGAAATACTTTAATTTGTTGTCCAAAAAGCTTGATGATCTTGAAATCAAGATGAAACCACATGGAATCTTCAATGCGGATGAATGTGGTCTGCAAATGAACACACGTCCTCAGAAGGTGATTGTCGAAAAAGGCTCCAATGTAGTGCACTCTGTGGCTCCAAAGGAAAAGGGGGAAAAAGTGACAATTTTTGCTTGTTGCAGTGCGGCTGGTAATTACCTGCCCCTTGTTGTTATCTTCAAGGGAAAGCGACATACCGGCGTGAGCTTGATGAACGCCTCCCACCAGGTTCCATGCTTAAGTTCAGTGAAAGTGGTCACATAAACACAGCTCTGTTTATGGAGTTCCTGGAATTCTTTGTGGCTGTAGTTCACTCCACAGTTGAAGCGCCTGTCCTCCTAATTATTGATGGACACGATGCCCATGCAACTGATCCCGATCTCTAGCAGTACGCCAAGGATCTTGGAGTCCATTTGTTGTGTCTGCCTCCACATACAACCCAATAGCTACAACCGACTGATGGGTCTTTCTTGAAGCCTCTGAAGAACTACTATTACAAGGCAGCTGCTTCATGGGCGCACACTCATGGGGGAAAAGCGTTCACCAAGCTGGAATTCGGAGGTCTTCTCAGGGAAAGGTGGTTTCAAGCGGGGACCTTGGGCAATGCTGTGAATGGTTTTAAAGCTTGTGGCATCTATCCATTCAACCCCTCTGCAATTCCAGGGAATGCATTTCTCCAAACAGCTCCCAGTCCTGAGAGACAGAATGTGGAAGCAACCAAACTGGATGTCTCACACACAGAACCATTGAGAATCACGCCAATTCAACCTGCCAACCGAAACAATAGTGATGAAGTACCTTCCCGTAATCATAGAGCTATCCTTAACGATGTCTTCCCAGTGCCATCTTTGTAGAAAGCAGTCTCAAATCGCTACCAAACGAGGAGGCACACTTCACAGGACTTGAGGTGTGACGACCACATTTCACAAATGAAAGAAAAACGTAGGAAGAGAGATGAGATGAGACTGGCATCACTGTAATGCCAACTGACACATGAGATGCAAATAAAGTGCCTACCTTTCGAAGCAAGAGGTATAATTACATGTAATTATTTGTATGATGATAATCTCCAAGGAAGTGAAGAAATGTGGGACCATGTAATGCAATCATTGTACAAAGATGTTGCCATCCTTCTTTGTCATTTATGCGGTTATTAATCCGTTCTTTTGTCAATAGTTCATCTTTGTTTCCCAGGTATTCAATAACTGCAATAAACTTGCTTATGTGACTATAAAAACGCTTTGTTTTCTGATTTTTGAGGAGCTCTGAAAGAAGCTGGTCTGAGGGCAACAACCAAGCGAAAGAAGCCGCAACTCCAGCCGCGGCATATCCTATAGCGGCTAGAATTCGCCCGCCGCCACCAACACTGGACTGTAGAGGACTGGAAACGCATAATTTGGTCAGACGAGACAAAAACCAACCTCATGAGGTCGGATGGGTGTGATTGGGCATGGAAACAGCCCGGCGAAGCCCTAGCAGAGCGGTACGTGAGGGAGACCCGCAAGTATGGTGGAGGTGGCCTGATGTTTTGGGGCTGCATGACGCCCAAAGGAGTCGGGCTTGGCTGTCAAATCCAAGGAAGAATGGATGCCAGGCTCTATACAAGCATCCTCGAGGAAAAATTGCTCCAAACACTGGCGCATTACGGCCTCGAAGTGGGAGAGGTGGTGTTTCAGCAGGACAATGATCCGAAACACACCTCGCGGCTGGCTCGCCAATGGTTAGACAACAAACAATATTTTCTGAATATTGGCAAAGTTTCATTTCACCTAGACGTGACGCTGTAACCTGATTTCATTTTTGGTGTCCATATTCCCCCAAGTTACCCCTTTAGCTCAGCATTGTTTATTGCTTAACTTATCTCCTGATGCTCGTGTCAGTCTATTTTTGGCAGCCTATCAGGAATGATGGTTCACCTCCGGTTATAAAGATAAATAGAGACGTTAGCCACATAGTTTCTGGAAGATATGGTTACACTAAGATGAGCAGGAGAAACATACTGGTATTAAAATGTACAGCCAGTCAATACTCGAGGAACATTGTGGAAACATTTGATAAGCACATGCACGTAATGAGGCTAGTACAAATATACACATGAAACGTAGCTTCAGTCGTGCCAAAAAATTCTTCCAACACGGCCACTGCATGCTTCTCTTGTAACCACTCTTGGCAAGCACCTTTTATCCGTCACGACCGAACGGAGAACTTTCCTGCCGGGAGCGAACGACGACGATGGAAGGCGGTAGTTCTCTTCAACTTCTTTACCCGTGATGACGATGGTGAAGTGGTAGCCTCTGAACATCTGGCTGGACTCGAGCTTGATCTTGACGCGGTGGCACCCCACTCCTCCCTCCAAGACGGTGGCCCTGCCCCCGGTGTCGTCCCCAAAGTGGTCGAGGACCGAGACGGAGGTGATGACGGCGGGCTCGGATCCGCGCCGAGGATGGGCGAACACCTCGATCGAGTAGTCCGTGTCGGTCTCGTGCGCCCGGGTCTCGTAGCGCCCCAGCACCTTGTCGCCCTGTCGCGGGCGGCCCTCGCTGATGCTGTGACTGAAGTCGTTCCGTGACGCCGTCTTCCACTTGTCCCAATGGGAGACGATGTCGTCGGTCAGACTTGAGCACTCTGTGGTGGCGGTGGCGAAGAATTCCGGGATCGGAGCCAGCTTCGCGTGAGTTTCGTGCTAGCAAGGAAATGAGAATGATGGTGGAAAGCAGATAAATGCCTTTTTTTCCCGGTCTCATCCCACTGGTGGATGGTTCAGATAGAAAGTTATCTCGATTGCGGGGAATCACTCGTTTTTGCTAGTGCTGATAGGCATGACTTCTCAGAGCCCTAACGTTCATAAATTCAGTAGCAGGAACGGTAAGTGAAAGAGAACGCGTTCCCTCAGTCCCCATTCTCATAGGAGATCCGCAACTCGACAGGAAATAAAAAAGCAATACCGAATGTAAAAATCATTCTAGCTAAAGTTATATACGTAATATGTGGATGAATTTCACGGTCCCAATGATTACTGCGGGATGGCTTTGCTCAAATGATCAAAGATCCCACTCGTCTTGTACTCGCGATGTGCAAACCTTTGGTAAATGTGTATACTTGAGTCACCAAGTCCTTCAGCCTTTCCAGCATTTTGCCTGAGACGGGACTACTAGTTTGACGCATATTCGAGTCGCAAACGTCCCCCGTAGCTGTCCTGCGATCTTGCCAAGTTTTATTACGAACTCAAGAAATATTTCTTTTCGTGTCTGGAAAACTTTTCGTTTCTTGAAATTCTTTTCTTCGTGAAAAGAAAACAAGGTCTACATTTTTCCTGTTTCCTCTGTAACGGGCCCAGGTGGCGCTGCGGCAGGTTGTTACTTATAGAAAACAAAAAGGCGATGAATTTCGCTTCCTAACGTCCCGCGCCTGACAATTATCTTTTTAGAATCTCTTCCTTTCATCAGGAGGAAAGGTTGGTGCCTGTTCACGGCCGAGAAAGGAATATCCCACAACCGAGTTTGATATCTAAATTAATTACATACGTTTTTAAATGTTAGGAAGTTGTCCAACAAAAATACTCAAAATATAAAGAAGCAAAATTGTTGGTTATTTCACGAGGTTCACAGACACAAGGACCTATCCTTTTAAGAGAGAGAGAGTGAGTCGGTGTATTTAACGGGATGACCTACTCTTAAGGTCGAACCGGGGCATTAACACTTTGGTTGGACTGAGAGGGGAAAAGGACGGGGTCGAGTCCCCTCGATCAACTCGGGACTGAACTTTTGTGATAAAGTTCTTTGCTTTTTCTTTAGAATCCAAAGGAGGTTTCTGGGGGAGGGATCCCTGGGTGGTAGCTCGCGCTCATTGGTCGTCCAATTCCCAGGAACAGTTCTCATTGGGGGAACGCATTCGAGGATGAAATCATCTCCATTAATTTGTGGGTCCAACCTGTCCAACCAATGCTCTTTGGAAATGAGGTTGTCTCATAAACCCTTGGTTGCGACATGGGTTTTATGGACATTGATGCCCGAAAAATATTGTGATCTCCAATAAAAATCATGATCAACAAAAATGTGTGCAAAGAGCGAGACCTATGCCACCATGAAGTGGCAGAAGAGAACTTCAACATTTCCCCCAAAAATTTAAGTGCGTCGGGCACATTGGATCATCGCGTCGGTCCAATAAAGAATGAATTATGATATAGCAATATCGGAATTTCATTGTTTCCCCAACATTTAGAGTCTATTCGCAAAATTGTGCAAGACGTAGCAAACGTATCTAATGTCGGTTAAGCATTGAGCCAATATCTGGTGCTAATGGGGTAGGGTCATCGGCCAGAGGATGGCTAATCGATTTTGCCGAGAATGGCCAAATATTGGCAAAGTGTTTCCCCCAGTAGCACCCAATATTTTTTATCAATATCGGCTGCCAAGGAATATACATCTTGGACCATTACTGGGATTACTACCGGGCACCTTGTTGAGCTAATATTGGCGTTAATACTTTCTCTAAATTCTATATCCAGTGGAGGTATTCCCATTGTGAAGGAATTTCTATCGACAGTACTGGTACGGCCTGTACCATTAGAACCCCTGCCCATGCACATGACTGCCACGTGGATAGTCAGGAGACATAGAACAGTACAGAGGCTGATATTCCCCTGAATCGTCTAAAAGTAGAGCATTTCAAGGGAAGGTCCAACTCAGAACCTCAGTAGCACCAGATAGAATGCACCTCGGTAGAATGCAATGCCAAAACTGTTCGCAGAGCTCTGAAAGAAGCTAGTCTGATTGCAACAACCAAGCGAAAGAAGCCGCAACTCCAGCCGCGGCATTTCCGACAGCGGCTAGAATTCGCCCGCCGCCACCAACACTGGACTGTAGAGGACTGGAAACGCATAATTTGGTCAGACGAGACAAAAATCAACCTTACGAGGTCGGATGGGCGTGATTGGACATGGAAACATCCCGGCGAAGCATTAGCAGAGCGGCATGTGAGGGAGACCCGCAAGTATGGTGGAGGTGGCATGATGTTTTGGGGCAGCATAACGGCCAATGGAGTCGGGTTTCGCTGTCGAATCCAAGGAAGAATGGATGCCAGGCTCTATACAAGCATCCTCGAAGAAAAATTGCTCCCGACACTGGCGCATTACCGCCTCGAAGTGGGAGAGGTGGTGTTTCAGCAGGACAATGATCCGAAACACACCTCGCGGCTGGCTCGCCAATGGTTCCAGGACCATGGAATCGAGGTTCTAGAATGGCCAGCACAGTCGCCAGACCTCAACCCAATAGAGCACTTGTGGCAACATTTGAAGCGGAGGCTGGCGAGGTACGAGAATGAGCCCGTCAGCATCCACGAGCTCTGGCAGCGGGTGAGGACTGAGTGGGACGCCATTCTAGTCGAAACATGCTTGGATTTGATTGAAAGCATGCCAAGAAGGGTTCAGGCAGTGTTAAAGGCCAAATCGAGCACACAAAGTATTAATAAATTCGTTTTTTCGTATGCCTAAGTGAAATGGACAAAACTGTTGCAATGACCTCGTTCGCTTTGAACAATTGCCACTTAGACAATAGGAGGCCGATTGACAACGGACTAGCGCCAATCGAAAGCCAGGAAGTAGGAGTATGATTGAATGAAATTTAAGCTAATTTAAAAGAGTCATACTCGAGATATGAGTCATAAACTGGCAATGTGTCGAACATTGCAACAGTTAGGTCCCTCACTGTGGATAGTGACATTACCAGAGAAGATAAAAAAATATATATTCAAAAAAGTGATGAAAGGGAAAAGATGAAGGCGATGATGCCATTAACACCGAGAGGAGGACGGAAATTGAACTACGCGTATTGATTTTGTGAATTTCGTGTTTGCGGCTCTCACACAGCACAACATTGGATTAATGTTTTCTATTTGACAAGTCAAGAATATCTCCACAATGAGTTCCTATATGAACGAGTGAATATAGATGATAGTGAAACCAAAAACAGAAAATCAGAAAGGGTTACTTTGCAGATTGGTAATTTTTCAGATTCGTAATTTTGCAGATTTGCAATGGTTGCAGATGAACGGTACTCATACTCGTACGCGGAAATTCGTCCTCGTATTTGATTCGGGGAGACATGTTTTCCTCTTCATGTCACCCACCTGCAATAGCCAGTCTCAAGGTTCGAGAACATGGTTCCCCTTTGAGACTTGGTTTCTCGTAAACTGGACGTCCATATAGCTCAGCATTGTTTATTGCATATCTTATCTCCTGATGCACGTGCCAGCCCATTTTGGGTAGACTATCAGGAATGATAATTCGCCTCCGGTTATAAAGATAAATAGAGACGTTAGCCACAGAGTTTCTGGAAGATATGGTAACACTTAGATGAGCAGGAGAAACATACTGGTATTAAAATGTACAGGCAGCCAATACTCGAAGAACGTTGTAGAAACATTTGATAAGCCCATGCACGTAATGAGGCTAGTGCAATTATACACATGAAACGTAGTTTCAGTCTTGAAACAAAATTCCTCCAACACGACCACTGGACGGTAAACAAAATAGGAGAAGGCATATTTTAACCACAACAATTTCTTAGTATTAGATGTGCATAGCTTCGCTGGATAAATACGCCAACGGATCCGGATTTAATTTTTTTTGGGACACCTTGTTTGCGGCAACAACGAAACGGAACGGAACGTTCCCATATCTCAACCATTGCTGCAATTACGGGCGGGAGGTTGGTCAGAGCAACTTCCAGCATCATTTTCGTAAATATGCATTTTGAACAAGTATGAACAAGAGATGTAGTTGGAAAATACATTTATTATAAGCACAAACAGCCGAAAGTCAAGGAGCAAATAGGACATTTTAAACAACCCTACACCTACAATGGAAAAAAGAACTGAATGCTGTGAATGGTTTTAAAGTTTGTGGCATCTATCCCTTCAAACCCTCTGCAATTCCTGGGAAAGCATTTCTCCAAACAGCTCCCAGTCCTGAGAGACAGAATGTGGAAGCAACCAACCTGAATGTCTCACACTCAGAACCATTGAGAGAATCACGCCAATTCAACCTGCCAACCGCAACAATAGGGATGAAGTACCTTCCCGTAATCATAGAGCTATCCTTAACGATGTCTTCCCAGTGCCATCTTTGCAGAAAGCAGTCTCAAATCGCTACCAAACGAGGTGGCACACTTCACAGGACTTGACGTGTGACGACCACATTTCACAAATGGAAGAAAAATGTAGGAAGAGAGATGAGAAGAGACTGGCATCACTGTAATGGCAACTGACACATGAGATGCAAATAAAGTGCCTATTTTTCGAAGCAAGAGGTATAATTACATGTAATTATTTGTATGATGATAATCTCCAAGGAAGTGAAGAAATGTGGGACCATGTAATGCAATCATTGTACAACGATGTTGCCATCCTTGTTTGTCATTTATGCGGTTATTAATCCGTTCTTTTGTCAATAGTTCATCTTTGTTTCCCAGGTATTCAATAACTGCAATAAACTTGCTTATGTGACTATAAAAACGCTTTGTTTTCTGATTTTTGAGGATTTGTCATTTATGCGGTTATTAATCCGTTCTTTTGTCAATAGTTCATCTTTGTTTCCCAGGTATTCAATAACTGCAATAAACTTGCTTATGTGACTATAAAAACGCTTTGCTTTCTGATTTTTGAGGAGTGGCCATATTCCCCCTAATGCCTGACCATATTCCCCCAACAATAATATGGTAATATGGCCTCTTGGGACCCATGTGAAGAGGTCCCAAATACTATTTTCCCATTTACTTTTCTGCACGGATCTTGTTGGGAATAAATGAAGGAGACAACAAACAATATTTTCTGAATATTGGCAAAGTTTCATTTCACCTAGACGTGACGCTGTAACCTGATTTCATTTTTGGTGTCCATATTCCCCCAAGTTACCCCTTTAGCTCAGCATTGTTTATTGATTAACTTATCTCCGGATGCTCGTGTCAGTCTATTTTTGGCAGCCTATCAGGAATGATGGTTCACCTCCGGTTATAAAGATAAATAGAGACGTTTGCCACATACTTTCTGGAAGATAAGGTTACACTAAGATGAGCAGGAGAAACATACTGGTATTAAAATGTACAGCCAGTCAATACTCGAGGAACATTGTGGAAACATTTGATAAGCACATGCACGTCATGAGGCTAGTACAAATATACACATGAAACGTAGCTTCAGTCGTGCCAAAAAATTCTTTCAACACGGCCACTGCATGCTTCTCTTGTAACCACTCTTGGCAAGCACCTTTTATCCGTCACGACCGAACGGAGAACTTTTCTGCCGGGAGCGAACGACGACGATGGAAGGCGGAAGGTCTCTTCAACTTCTTTACCCGTGATGACGACGGTGAAGTGGTAGCCTCTGAACATCTGGCTGGACTCGAGTTTGATCTTGACGCGGTGGCACCCGACTCCTCCCTCCAAGACGGTGGCCCTGCCCCCGGTGTCATCCCCAAAGTGGTCGAGGACCGAGACGGAGGTGATGACTGCGGGCTCGGATCCGCGCCGAGGATGGGCGAACACCTCGATCGAGTAGTCTGTGTCGGTCTCGTGCGCCCTGGTCTCGTAGCGCCTCAGCACCTTGTCGCCCTGTCGCGGGCGGCCCTCGCTGATGCTGTGACTGAAGTCGTTCCGTGACGCCGTCTTCCACTTCTCCCAATGGGAGACGATGTCGTCTGTCAGACTTGAGCACTCTGTGGTGGCAGTGGCGAAGAATTCCGGGATCGGAGCCAGCTTCGCGTGAGTTTCGTGCTAGCAAGGAAATGATGAGAATGATGGGGAAACCCAGATAAATGCCTTTTTTTCCCGGTCTCATCCCACTGGTGGATGGCTCAGATAGAAAGTTATCTCGATTGCGGGGAATCACTCGATCTTGCTAGTGCTGATAGGCATGAGTTCTCGGAGCTCTTACGTTCATAAATTCAGTAGCAGGAACGGTAAATGAAAGAGAACGCGCTCATTGGTTGTCCAATTTCCAGGAACAGTTCTCATTGGGGGGAACGCATTCGAGGACAAAATCATCTCCATTAATTTTGTGGGTCCAACCTGTCCAACCAATGGTTTTTGGAAATGACGTTGTATTGGAAACCCTTGGCACCGACATGAGTTTTCTGGACAGCGATGTCTGAAAGATATTGTGGTCATCAAAAAATCATATTCAACTTTTGTTCTTGAAAACGTCACGTGACTCAATTTGTATTGGAATTTTTGAGCTTCTAAAAAAATAATGAATAATGTGGGCGACAGCGTCATGAAACTATCAGCTCCTCGGTTATTCAAATATAATAAACCAATATGGTCTGCAATAAGATTATGACTTTTTGTACACCATCCCAAGAGCCATACCTTTTTCTTGACGCTAAGAAACGGAAGATTTAAAGATAGTTTGTTTTTTTTTTTTAACTTAGGTGCAAAAATATTCTCTGGGCAGCAAGCAGCTTATGGCTGAATTTCATTTTGCAACGTCATGGTACAGAATTTGTCAAAACAAAGAGGCTTTGCCCGAGGCTTTCTTAAACAACCGGCACCCTTCGGTCTCAAACGTCTGGTTGCAGGCGGTGGACCATTCGAATTAGCCCACGCTGGGGATTGTGGTAAAAGTTCCATTCGGTCGTGTAACTTGCATGGGATATTTTGCAAACCCTTTTTTTTTCATTTCGGTTCCGGATTGATGAAAAATTCCTGGAGGGCAAGCGTGGGATGGAAAGGGAGGTGCAGGATGGAGGCCTTGTGCATTGTGTGCGTTTATCTCACTTCTATATGGTCACAAACCAAAAAAAAATCCCATTGGCTAGGGTGGACTCAGGACTCAAAATGTTTCCGCTGGATACTTTATAAGCCGAAACCTTTTAAAAATGGAGAAGGAGAAGCGAGGCAGCCCTCCATGGTTCCTTATCGTGTACGGGAGCATATCGCACCGTTTCCCGAATTCAACGGTTCCCGTCCGCGGCCAATCAACGCGCGGCTGCTCAGAATCCACCTGGAGAGAGTATTCCCATGCAGGTTGAGACTCGAAAGCGGAAATTGCCATTTTGGCCGATGCACCAAGGAACTCGGCTTCTGGAGTCACACAACATCTCCTCCCCTGGCCCCTCCCTTCCCCTACCCCCTCCCCCCTCTCTTCCCCTAGCCCCTCCCCCCTCCCTTCCCCTCCCTTCCCCAACCCCCTCCCCCCTTTCTCCCCCCTCTCGCTCGTCTGGGATGCCCATGACTTCTGTTTTGTACAGGATGGTAAGAGAGTCGTGATCGATTAAAATTTATTTACCTATCGTATTGTTTTATTAGTTCTTTTCTCGAAAAATCTCACCTCAGACGTCGACAAAATCCGTACGTCGCTTTTGGCACGGAAAAGCCATTGGACGCCAGGTTCGTCGTGACGGAATTCTTTTATTTATTATACATACCGTGTTCGAAACAGGGCGCGCATGCTTTTCACAAATGACCAGAGCCAATTGCCACTTGTGATGTCTGGACTCCGCAGAGGCCAATGGAGACATTCAGATCGCCAAATCTCTAACTGAAACTGTTCACTCAGTATTTCTCTCACCGAGGCTGCAGAGATGAGCCAGAGCAAGATCTTGCTCTGGCTCGAAATGCTCTGGCTCGAAATGCTCTGGCTCACATTGCTCTGGCTCAGCACAAGGGTGTTTCTTTACTCAAATCTATTATGTTCAGTTATTAAACTAACAGTTCTTAATTTTTGGCATTTTGGTTTCAGTTTGGGCTTCAGTGACCACTCTGTGGTCACTGTGTGGTCACTCTGTGGTCACTGTGTGGTCACTCTGTGGTCACTGTGTGGTCATCTGTGGTCACTGTGGTCACTGTGTGGTCATCTGTGGTCATCTGTGGTCACTGTGTGGTCACTCTGTGGTCACTGTGTGGTCACTCTGGTCACTGTGGTCACTCTGTGGTCACTGTGTGGTCACTCTGTGGTCACTGTGTGGTCACTCTGTGGTCACTGTGTGGTCACTGTGTGGTCACTGGTCACTGTGTGGTCACTCTGTGGTCACTCTGTGGCCACTGTGGTCACTCTGTGGCCACTGTGGTCACTGTGTGGTCACTCTGTGGTCACTGTGTGGTCACTCTGTGGTCACTGTGTGGTCACTCTGTGGTAACTGTGGTCACTCTGTGGTCACTGTGGTCACTGTAGTCACTCTGTGGTCACTGTGGTCACTCTGTGGTCTGTGTGGTCACTCTGTGGTCACCCTGTGGTCACCCTGTGGTCACCCTGTGGTCACTCTGTGGTCACTGTGTCTTGTGGTCACAAGACAGAGGGAGATCCATCCGTGATGGAAATGCGAAGGGAATAAATGAATGAAATGAATTGTTTGGCATATATTATGCGTATTATTGGATAATGAAGAAAGAAGGCCCCTTTTTGCATTCCAAAACACCATTTCCTTTCAGAGACACGTCTTGAATCCCGATGCAACAAACTGAATATAATCACAAAGTTGTCAAGACTTCAAAGCACGATCCCAATAATGTTTTTATTGGAAGACGATGATTCTCGAAAATCCACGAATATTCTCACGAACCGTTTTCGAAATGTCTCCTCCAGCGAAGCACCATCTCAAGCCAAGTCCTCAAATGACTTCCCCCTCTCAAGTTCCTCCCAACTCCAGTCGCACGCACTTGCGAACCGTCACCCGTCACACGCCACCAACCCAGCACAAGGTCCCCGAAGGCCAGCGAGTCACTCCACCGCCCTCCCCGTGACGACCACGGTGAACTTGAAGCCTCGGAACAGCCCCGCCTCCAGTTTGATGTCGACGTGGTCCTGCTCCACCCCCCCATCGACGACGGTGGCCGTCCCGTGCCCCCAGTGGTCGTAGACCGTGATGGAGGTGATGCGGCTCCGCCTCGCCGCCGCCCCCTGCGGCGGGAAGTGGTAGACTTCATTCGAGAACCCGAATTTACCGGCCACCTCGATCTCGAAGTTGTCCAGAACTTCGTCGTCCGTCGATGGGCTACGCTTTTCGAGAGCGATCGACGAACCACTGGCTCCCATCCTCGGTCGCTCTTTGTGGGCATGAAGAAGGGTGTAAAAAAAAAAACATATATATAGCAAGGGAAGGGGCATGGGTAGACGACCCACGGCGTAAATTCAGAAATCAGGGTGCCGAGAGATGTTACAAATGTATCCAGAAGATGGACAGGATATCAGGANAATGGGACCGAAGCCATTGCGAGCTCACATTGAAATACAGACTTTCCGAACCTGCTTTTTCGGGCAGGGGAGGTAGTCTAGTGGTTTCAGTGTTGGACTCGCAATCCGCTAGGCGCTTGTGTCACCGGTTCGAGTCCCAGCCATGCTCTGCCTTTGATCTTGGTATTCTGTCCATCTTCTGGATACATTTGTAACATCTCTCGGCACCCTGATTTCTATATATATATATATATATACTGTATATATATGTATGTATTCACTCCCACCCATTTTTCCCGCCCCTTTTATTTATGATATGAGACTGAAGTGTCCTTTATCTGAGACGAGCAAACATCCTCCTTTTGTGTGTTGGCTGCTCACAACGGATTCGTTAAAAAATTGCCGGCGTGACTGACGAATGCCTTTGTCAATGAAGAGATTTCTTCAATTCATAATTGCCCCCTCCTGTCGTCAGAGACATGAGATATACCATGGAGGAATGTTCTCATTTGAAAATGCGTGGGAGATAAAAATTTCAGCACCACCCTTAAGCTCCATAATACTCTACCAACTCTGGAAGATAAGGGTTGCTCTGGCAACATATGGATATTAGTGAATTAATCGCCCCCCAATGGCCCTAACATTGCCCAATAAAATGTATTCATAGTTACTGCCAGAAAGCAATTCATATTGAGTAGAACAAGCCGTGATTTGTGAAGGCCTTTGTGGAATAAAGGCCATTTTGCCCCATAACCACATTTTTAACATAACCCACATAACCACATTCGTCCACATTTTTCCCGGGTCCAAACTCACCTGAAGTAGAATCAACAAGAGAAAACAAGAGCCTGAAGAAATTTGTTACTAAAACTGTGAAGGCGAATGATTGAAGCAAATTTAGATTCAAGAGAATCTTCACGTCTTCGAATTTGAGAAAGATGTCAAATATCGTTTCCCTCGATAACGTAAAAGCGATTCGGAAAACCGTATAGTGCTTAGTCTGTGGAGAAACGAAAAGCCTTAACCCAAAATCCAAAATTTCATTCGGACATCTTCAATTCCGATGTGAGGGAGTGACGAAACAAAGCAAGCTTTCGAAGAGAACCACCTCAAAAAAAACCAAGATATGACAACAACAAAAAAACACCAAGATATGACTACAACAAAAAAAAACGTTGAACTGCGAATGTGAACTGCCCTCAAAATTTGAAACTCAGGGAAGCACCAACTCACAGCGATCTCCCTCTTGATGTTCCTGCTGGAGCCTCCCGGTGATGACGATGGTGAACTGGTAGCCTTTGAACAGCCTCTTCGACTCGAGCTTGATCTCGACGCTGTTGTGCCCCACTCCTCCGTTGATGATGGTGGCCCTCCCGGATCCCCAGTTGTCGACGACCTTGATGGAGGTGATGACGTTGTCCCTCTCCTCGAACCTCAGCGGATACGTGAAGACCCCGTTCGAGTATCCGAACGCCGTGCCGGACGCCTCTGGTTTCTCGAACTTCAATATCCTGTCTCCGATAATTGGGGTACCTCGCTGTTGAACCAA
This sequence comes from Darwinula stevensoni, assembly GCA_905338385.1. Taxonomy (NCBI): domain Eukaryota; kingdom Metazoa; phylum Arthropoda; class Ostracoda; order Podocopida; family Darwinulidae; genus Darwinula; species Darwinula stevensoni. The sequence continues at coordinate 82,816 of CAJPEV010000950.1, forward strand.
ATTCGAACTCGATCCTCCCATCCTTTGGTTATTCTCGTGGGAACGGAGGTGTTCCAGGGTGGTGCTCCAGGGTGGTGCACCACACTCCTGATAATGCTCGCATCCGCATTAAGCATCCGGAAAACGTTTCTGTGTTTGATAAGATTAATTGAAGATAAGAGCAAGAAGTCTTTTCCCGCGCTCTGAACGTGATGTGCAAGCGGTCGAACACAGTCACTGATGATAAGCTGCGCGATATTTGTCTTCCTGCAGTATCTTCCTGCCTCGATTCAAAAATCGGCTTGGGGAAGGAGATATTTGGTGAGGGGGCGTGAGAAAGGCAGAAACACAAAGAGGAGTTGCAGCTTGGAATATCCGGTCAACTGTTTCCTCCTCCCGCTCTCACGCCTCATTCTGTTGTATTGCAGCTGGAGAGAGGAGATTGGAGAATCGGGGTTATCTCCATTTTCCTGGAAATTGGGGCCTCTTCATCAATAGGCGCAGTAGTGCCTATTACCTTTCTCCAACCCCTTTCAACTTTGAACAGCCCCAATTTTATTTAACTTTTCCTCTGGATATTTGGCTTGTGTAAGCTTATGATAATCGGAGACTCTTCAATCAAATGCAAACTTTGATTGTTTCTAGCGTCCTATTTTACTCATAGGAGACATCATCAACCACATTAGTATGATTCTTTGGATAAGGTTCTTTTTGACTTGACCTGGATATACTCGACTCAGTTCCTGATAACACCGATGTTCAGGATATTTTCTTTCTGCAATCATCACATATATTGGCCCCAACCAGGGACAATGAGGTCGAATAGCACATAGCATCACTAGGTGCATCATAGCATCACTAGGTGCACATAACATCACTAGATGATGCATAGCAACTTGGAAACTGAGACAAAAAACTGGTGAAGCAATGCTGAGGGAGCGTGTAAATAACCAAAGGAGAGTGCGATTTCTATGAATTTTGGTGAGAATTTGGAATGCCTCTAAAACATCTTCCATAACGTTCCACCATTTTCTTAAAAGAACATTTCGAACACCAATAACTTTCGCGAATACTCCTGATAGTTCAGTTTACTCAATCCTGACTAAATTTTGCTGAAAATGGATGTATATATCTAGTACATTCTCTTCAGAATTTTTGTCACTTGCTGTCACATTATTGTTCGCATCTCCTGATCCCATGGCAGTCCCAAGTTGAAAAGTTGAGGATTTGCACAGAAAAAATTGGCAATAGTATGCTATATTTAGTAAGGAACTAAAAAAGACATTTTTTCTGTAATTAAAGGTCAAACGTCAGATCCTTTGGCCTTTGACCTTTATTTTTATTGAAGGTCCTTAAATGTCATATCATTTGGAAGAACATGAAGAGACCTTTCAATTGATTCCAACATTTGCTGTCTTTGCTGATTATAGCAAAAGTTATACGCACTTAAGGGATGAAAACTTGACCAAAAACTGGTCACGTTTAGCCATTTTCAAATTGCTACATCTCTAGAAGTACTTGGGGTAGAGAGCAGCAATTTGGCATGATATGTTTTTTTCAATAGCCCCTACAAGATCAGCAAATTTAATGGAAATCGGAGGGGGTGAGGTAAATGGCTGTCGTGACTTGACATATGTTCAATTACGCTCAATTACGAGGTACCTACGGGCAATCATTTCAATAGTTGAGGACACCAACTCTCTGACCTGCGCGTCCTACCCAGAGCGAAGGTGAAGCGAGAGGATGACGAAAGCAGAAGGCGACGAAAAGCTGGCTTCCGGATATCGGGATTCCAACCGGTCCTAAATTCCTCTCCATCGCCAAATGACCTGTCTTTTTTTTTCACCTTTCCCCCCTTCCCCCCCCCCCCCCCCCCCCC
>CAJPEV010000951.1:0-29342 GCA_905338385.1 Darwinula stevensoni
GGGGGGGGGGGGGGGGGGGGGGGGGGGGGGTGTGCGTGCAAGAAATTGCAGGACGGCCCCCGAGGGAGGGAGGACCGTCCGAGGGAGGACCGGCGGGAGGGAGGACCGTCGGAATGAATGGCGCGGTCGCCCTGCTTGTTAGCTTGATTAGAGGGGACAATCCTTGACATTGACACCTTCCCGCTTCTTCCGTCTTTCCTCCCCACCTGATTTATTTTCCCTCACGCCCACTGATTGCCGGCTTGGGATGTCATTCCGCTTGCCTTCCTCTCGGGATGTCGTTTCTTCTGAGGGGGACCGACTTTCACCGGCCTGCGATCGCCCGCGTTCTGTGGGATCGCCTGCGTTCTGTGGGATCGCCCGCGTTCTGTGGGATCGCCTGTGTTCTGTGGGGTCGCCTGCGTTCTGTGGGATCGCGGAACGCGTCGGGGAAACTTGCCTTGGCCTGTTCGCGGTGCCGGATGTCACATCCGGAACGATATGCACTTATATATAGATAATTAAATAAATAGCAATATACATGCATATAATAAATCAGGTTTAACAACATTGCAAAATAACGAATATCAAGGCTACAACATAAAAAAAATCAGTTGCTCATTCATCATTTCTGCAGTACACAGGAGCCCGTCGAGTTATTAATATTTTCACATCGCTGAAACGAAAAAGCCTGAATTTATTTAAATTCACCGTTTGATTACATTAGCGTGCAAAGTATGCGGGGCTGTTCCGGGTTATTCGAAAGCGAATTTCTCTCAATATTCTGCTGGGATTATCACTCGGCTGGATAATCTCAGATGATCCCAGCTGCCCTCCGCAGTCTCTTCAGATTTGCAATTTGCAATTTGCAATGTGCAATTTTGCAATTTTGCAATTTTGCAATTTTGCAATTTTGCAATTTTGCAATTTTGCAATTTTGCAATTTTGCACTTTTGCAATTTTGCAATTTGCAATGTGCAATTTTGCCATTTGCAATGAGTACCACTCACGTGGTACGAGAAAAACGACGAAGGTCTTCAATTTCCTTTGGGAAATAATATTTGGGAATAAGATGAAATTCTGCACGGTATGCAATCTACACAAGTTTAGCGAAACTTCATTTTGACGATCTCAAGGACATTTGGCAGGGCTCATTAGTTCATTAGATCTACTCATTATGTAAAAAAAATTAGATGCAAGCTGACTCCTTCGGATAATGGAGAAAAACGCGAAGAATTTGCAACACGGTACATCGTATTATTAGCGAAGTGATAATGTATTTTTCTTCATTTTTTCTCTCAGCAGTTGCCATCGCGACCTGTTGCCATCGCACTATTGCCTGCACCTGGTCTGGTAATTTTTTACTGTCGAAAAGCGATATTCGGGACGAAAGTAAAAAAAAAAGTCGTCGCATTTGATGCAAATCGCGGTAATCGGCGAATATCGGACGGCGATCGGCGAATATCGGCGAATATCGGACCGATTATCGGCGGGGATGCCGATACGCCGATAGAAATGACGTCAGGATCGAGATATCGGCGCCGCCGCTGCGCGTTTTCCGCCCCAGAAATCGACCTCCGCCGAATCGCGACGCCTCCGCGAATCCACAGCTCAACTTGATCGACTCGGGAAATGCGGAATATCTCGAGGAGGAAAATCGGCCGCCGAGCCGAAACGTTTTCGGCATCAAAAATTGAAAATTCCATAAAATCGGCAGGGATCAAGTGCAAAAACAACCCATAAATCTCCTTCCCGCATCGAACATACGTTATAAACTGGCACCATTATACGGTAATCCCAAAACGAAGGGGTGCACCCCCTCTCGGGGTGCCCCCGAGAGGGAAGGAGTCATTGAAAAAGCAGGGATCCGGGCTTTGTGTATTTTTCCTATCGAGTCGGACGGGGGAATTAAGGCTGGTTTTTCTCTCAGTCCGGAAGGGGGGAGGCAGGTAATTGGGGGTTCTGGCACGCAGGTTACCCTCCCCCCCTCCCCCCCCTCGGCCCATTCTCGATATTAATGTCCCCAAATCATAGAGGACAATCCTCGTCCAGGTGACAATTCCTCTCCCGCCTCACTTAAGCCTATTAATGGATTTGTGGGAAAGCGGGGGGAAAATCTCCGGTAATAGAATCGTCAGGCTCATTAACCGCGCGGTCGGGGCGGAATGAATCACTCCTTTATTACTCATTAGCCTTGCGCGGAATCCTCGAGGTGTCTCTGACACCTCCCGATCCTTAAAAAATGGTAATTGTATTTTTTTTTTTAAGGGACCACCAACAGGGGAACCCAATTAGGGGTCCCCTGTTGTTACCGGGCGGTTTACAGCGCAATGACGGGTCCTCATGTCTCGTCTGTCATACATCATACCGCTCGGGGGTCATTTGGGGGGGGGAGGGGAGGGGGGGGGGGAGGGGGACACCTTGGGGGTCATTTGGGGGCGAAAACACGGCCACTCCTGCGTGGCGAATGCCCCCGCGTCGAGCTCCCTTGGTTATGCAACGCACGAAGGGAGAAACCGGAGATATAACCGCGGTTAACTCCGGGTTTAAAGTGGGTTTGCGTCCTCAGGATCCGGATAGAATTAAGGATTTATCTAGAAAAATTCTTAATAATAATCGCTTCATATATTCCTGCGATGCTTTAAGACCTCTTCTCGAGATGGTTCAAAAATAATTTTTTTTTGCAATTTTGTCTATTTTTAGATGGCGGGAAGGTGTCCAGGTGCCTCCTTAAGGATTTACGGGATGGTCCCGGATATATATTTTTATTTTTATTTTTTCTATCAAGAGATAACTTCAGAGGCAGGGGCGCGAGGAAAGGAACATTTTCTGGGAAGAAGAAATTTATTTTCGGCCCGATTTTAAATTGGAAGTCGAGGATGCCGAATCTTAATTTTCCTGCTTTAAATAATGATTTAAAAAAAAAAGTGGTACGGGAAAGTTTACACGGCACGACAAAAAATTTGCAAAAATAAATATCTAAGCAAATTTAATTCACTTCCGCTTAATATATTAAGTCGCATCGCAAACCATTATTGGTAGTGAATAAGATGAGAGTGGGTCGTGTCGAGGCGTATGTGTAAGAACGCAGCGGATGCCATCTAGCGTTGTCCGGCGGTACTGCCAGTTCCTCAGCGCGAGGCCAGAGTGCAGCCGCGGCGCTCAACGAAAACCCGAGAGAACCGAGGAATTCTACGCGATCGCGATCGGCGGAAGCAGCTCTTCATTCAACGGTTCCTCCATCCATACAAACGAGCGGCAGATCTCCCGGATTGCATTAGCAAGATACCCGGCTTGCATTAGCAAGATACCCTGACTGCATTAGCAAGATACCCTTAGCATGATGCACAGCAATGACGTGATGACCACTGTGCGAATGTCGACAAATTTGTTTCTCATAAAGCTATTCCGGGCCTAACCTCTTTTCCAAATTTCCATGGCGGAATATTACGAATTAGATCACCTGTGAACGTTGTGATTAGGTCTTGGGAAAAGGGAATTTTCAGGCATTCCCGACTCCAACGCGGAGAAATCCGAGGACGTTCCAGCCGAGATTATGCCTAGTCGGCCAATAGGCCTAGTCGGCCAATAGGCCTAATGGGCCATTAGGCCTCGTGGGCCATTCGGCCATTAAGGCTCACCTGAGGCGATTTCGCTGCTTTCCGCCTCGCGAAGCGGCAGGAATCCGCAACTCGGCAGATTTTCCGCAGTCGACGGGACCACGCACCCGGGGAACTGGAAAGAGCCGCCTCGCCGCCACCTTGAAACCTCCAATCGTCGTCACGTGACTTGACTCGCCCAATCAGAGGCGCCGAAGGTGTCAGGTCTCCATCGCGTGGCCTGCTGGAGGGCGATCGGAGTCGGTGAGACTCTCTCCTATCCATTCGCGACGATATTTCCCTTCGGGGGATTCTTCCTTCCCCCCCCCTTTTTTTTAAGGCAAAACTAATGGGCGGAGAGGATTCGCGTTTACCGAGAACTCTTCTCAATCAACTCTGAAGGTTTTTTATTTTTTAGTTTAGTATTTCATGGAACATTAGTTTCCCGTCTTCCTCGTCGTGATCCTTGTTTACAGACTCCTGTCGAGAATCAACCCCTTGCCCTAAATTGGTCATTGACCAATTGGTCAATTGGTCAGCGTTGCTCCACCCGCAGCATTCACCTTCCACCTAAATGTCATATTTTTCCTACTAATACTGGGCTTCCTCGTACATTTTACAGACTTCATGTTCATGTTTTCCTTCAGAAAGTTGAGCGCATTTCAGAAGACACAACCCGCATGACCCACACGACCCACACGACCCACACGACCCACACGACCCACACGACCCACACGATCCACTGATCCACACGACCCAGTCGCGACTAGCTCTCGACCGACGCAAAGTTTCCATTAATTCCATTCAATACGGACTCAACCAGTTAATCAATCCCAGTCGGCCTGCAAGCGCCTAGACGGGAAGCACAGAGTACGGCGCCTGCCATCTACCGTTAACCAACCGTACTACCACTTCCACATCACGAGTCCAGAGTGCAGCGGCGACGGATGACGAGCGACACGAGCCAGCGCCTTCCCACTCGGTCCCCGACCTCGAGGCTGTGAGTTTCTCATCGCCTGCGTATCGCTTCTTCCGGTCGTCGTGAGTTCTTCATTTTAATGGACGATTTCGATTCGCTTCCTCGTAGTACGAAGTGGAATTCACTCGATCGAGTGCTTTCTTGATTTCTGAAGGGGATTGCATTCAGGTGGCGATTTTTATTTTCTCTGATTCCAAGATGGAGCGACTCGGGGCTCACTTGCTACTAATTCTCTCAGCTCCTCTCGGATCTTCAACGAATGGTCGTTTGAAATCGGTTCTTTAATCGAATAGGTGGAGGATCGATCGCCTTCGACATTTGGAGGCTCCTTTCCCCCTTATATATTGCTTTCTTGTCAAACCTTCCGATCATAAATATCTTACCAGTTTCCGTACCCTAAAGCTCTGATGCAGCGACGATGGTAAAGGGAATATAATTTAAAAAATACTCAGAGCTTCTGCTTGATTGTTCTGATTTATTCGAAAAGACATGAAATTTACATGCAAGCGCAATGGAATTGGGAAATGAATCATGAAAGCATACCACTGATCGCAAAGCAAAACCATTCATAATTTATTCACGCACACTCGAGGGAGGCAGCCCAACCGCATCAGGAGGGAGGACCAACATCCCCCCCCCCCCCGACATCCCCTCCGATGCGCCTAGCACACGTTGCTGTGCTTTTGCAAGAAGTCCTTGCTGACTTTCTCGTCCGAGCATCTCTTAGGGCCCTCGCGGTGGAGGCATGCGATGTTCGGGCAGGTCACGAACCGATTGCCTCCGGTGGGCACCGTATCCTGGAGGGACATGTAATTCCTCACGCATGTTTCCGAGCAGGCCAGTTGTTTGGCGCAGGTCTGCCAATCCTTATCTAAGGGAACAGATTTTGTGATGGTCATGGAACAGGTAACTGGACTATAAATATTTCCTATTTCTTAATGTGCATTAATTTTCGCGTGTCTCTACAGCGAGTTATTCTAGTCGATATATATATTCCATATTTCTTAATGTATCAGTTAACATGGATTATTGATGGATTTGTAGTCAAAGTCGGAATGCTGGCTACGTCGAGGTGCAAAATCCAGACAAATTTAAGCAACCGCAGGCATTTTTTCTTGGTTCAATCAGTCTGATAGACGATCATTTCCTTACCTGTATCATTGTTCTTTCCTCCGTTGCTGCAGATCTTCCAGTACTCCTCACCGATACGAAAGGGTCCGCAACTGAGGACTGTGCCGTTGGCATCTTTTGTACACTCTCCGACGGTTCCGTTTTCAATCTTGCGAATGCATTCCAGGCATTTGCCAGAAAGCGTTATGCCATAAACCTGAAATGTGAAGAATCTAATTTTTTCACATGGCAAATGACTTGGATTGGTGATCAAGTGAACTCGATGCAAACTTGAACGCTGCAGAAGAGCAGGACGGAAACGAAGAGGGCGTAAGTCGTGAATGCCATGATCTCCCTTCAGCGCGATTGGAACTCCTCACTGTGATCCTCCTGCAGCTGTGTGGGAACTCGGCGTCATCCTCACTCCTTTTATGCGTGGTGCCTGGCCCCATTATGCGGCGTCTCTGGGAATTCCAAAAGCGAACGTGTGACATTTTCCCCTCTTTGCTCCAGATCTGTCGCATCTGCAGATGTAATGCAAATATTGACCCAATAGTTGATGTCTGGCGAACACAATTTCAACATTCGCAGTTTCGACATGAATGGAGATCCGGGACACCGATGGATCGGCATTCCTGAAGAGGGCTGTGGAAAGTAGGACAGCGTGCTCTCCCGTTTCATCCAGTCTTCTGGGAATGTTTGTTTAAACATTCTCTTCTAAAATTTTCGTCAAGGACCGAATGCCAAAAGAATTTATCGCTCTGACTGTCCTTTTTCCTGGTCTTCCCAAAGATACACTTTTAGGTTTTTTTTTCTTAATCCGAGAGTGACTTGTCAATAGTCCCTACTGCGACCCCGCCAAGGTCTAAGTCGAGATTTCAGTCCAAGAGTCCAAGTCCATGGTCCAAGTCCTAACCGTAGTCTTAGCGGATTCGCATCCTTCGATCGGTCAACTCCTGTGATGCCTCGAGCATTGAAACTCGCTTCAGGCGATAGAATTGAATCGTCATCGTCCTTCGAGTCTAAATCCAAAAATCGATTAATTCCGTCTCGAAGGGTCTGCAGAGAAGCGACACGACTTGAATTATTTTCTGGAAAATTTTGCCTCATCCGAATGCACAGAAAAGTTCAATTTCAAGCGACGCATGAATAAATAAATTGAGTCTGCAAAAATGCACACTGAAAGAAAGACAGGACTGCCATGCCGCAATTTGGAAAGCTTCAAGACGTCACGTGACCAGCCTCCTCCAATCAGAAACTAAGAAAGTGCCAGGCAATCAACGGTGTAGCGTCGGGGGGGGGGGGGGGGGGGGGGGGAACGTGCCCCCCGCTTTTCAGGAAAAGAAGCCAGAACAAGATGGGCAAACCCAGTCCAATGCAGGCCTCCTTTCATTTAATTTATTTAAGGACTCCCTCATTTTGTCACCTAATGGAACAAAATGCCATCCCTTCCCGGTCCTCGGCCATCAAAAGCATCATTTTTCAGTTACGTTTGAAAATCTACTCATGATGCCCATGAAATGATGTGAGGATGGAGGGTTGTGCGCGCTCTGAACCTTCCGCCACGAAGGTTGATAGGGAACTGACAGCTGTGGTTGCTGACCCGGCGCCGCACCCAAAGGCTTGAGTCGTATGCGCATGCGCATTGTGATCCAGTTCCCATAGGGCTCATGCCTTCCCCTTCGTGACCATTTCAAATTTGCAATGAAGTGCCAACTTTGTTGCAAATTCGCCACAATACGAACTCAGCCTGTATCATGTTCATATCTACCCGCCTTGATCAGGTAAATATTTTTTTAGTTATCGTCGGACAACCAAAGTGACACACGGACGGACAGGACGGGACCATAAGTGACCATAAGAGGTCTGAAAAGAAGGAAAAAACCTTGAAATGCATGATAACAGTATTCCAGATTCCCTCCCACACGCTTTTTCCATCCATGCTACGCTTATGCAGGCAATGGTAGTTCCGCGCCTGGATGAGCAGAGTCCTTTATTCTAGACTGGCTTTCTCCAAGGGTGATTCAGAATTAGAATGTGAAATGAGCACACGTGATCAGAAAGGTCATGCGCAAAAAAAATTACGCATTTTTCGAGAAAATGAGTCCTTTCTACATCTAATTATTAGAATTTCGGTCGGGATGCAACCCTCCAAAAACTGCCAACTTTTCCCAACCAGGCAAAGTCTTTGCTCGCTCTCAAGGTCGAAAAACAAGAGACACTTCTGCTTGCCTAATTTAACAAGGACACGTCACAGGACTGGTTCACGCTGAAGGCAACATCCCCCATATTGCATTCATGACGCCTGCTCCTTAAACCTTGCCACCTGTTCGCATAAATACATGTACTTTAGTCTCTTTCAAGTGCTACTATCTTTCACCGAAACGTGGATTGCTCATGAAGGAACCTTTAGGTTATGTCATGCATGAAGAAGGTTAACTTGCTGTTTCTCGCTTCAGTTCTTCTGGAATCTTTAACAAATAACGAGGACGAACAAATTTGGGGACACGTCTGAGTTCTTCCCGGCGATGGACCTCGACCGATGCATCAAGCAATCGCCATTAAATTATTCGATTAACCCGCATGTGACGGTCGAATAATGGCGGGGACGGATGGAGGTCGTCACCTAGCTTTAAATCCTCCTTTTTCGTTTAATCTTCCTATCAAAAATATGAATATGCACTGCTCAACAGGTGAAGTGGATCACTTGGGTAGGTCATGAGTTCATCGTGCTAGGGAAACTGATTGATTTGCCTACAAATATTTATTACAGAATATACTTAACAGATAACAGATACAAACACAAAAAGCTTGTAAGTATATTCTGTAATAAATATTTGTAAATAACTCAATAAGTTTCCCTAGCACGATGAACTCATGACCTACCCAAATGATCCACTTCAAATATTGAGCAGTGTATTTTTAGTTTCCGTACCCTGAAGCGTACCCTACAGCGACAAGGGTATGAGGAAAATCAAATAATAAATTTTGCATCTGCTCGATCACTTTTATTCAAAATACATGAAATCGGACGCAAGCGCATCGGGAATGAAATCATTGAAGGGTTTGCTCGGTGATCTGTGGTATGCTTCGAAGCGGGGTCAGCGACAGAACATGCACATTCAAAAGGAAGCGGTCCGACCGCATCAGGAGGGAGGACCAACATCCCCCCTCGACATCCCCTTCAAGTCGTCTAGCACATATTGAGGTGCTTTTCCAAGAAGTCCTTGCTGACTTTCTCGTCCGCGCATCTCTTGGGGCCTTCGTGATGGAGGCATGCGATGTCCTGGCAGGTCATGATGCGCTTACTACCGGTGGGTTCCTGGAGGGCCATGTACTTCTTCACGCACTTTTCCGAACAGGCCAGTTGTTTTGTGCAGATCTGCCAATCCTTCCCTAAAGATACAGATTCATTTATGGTCGTGAAAGCTAACTATAATATTGTAGATGCTGCTTATTGTGATGACGTTGGGGCAAGGAAATTTTAATACATTAAGCTGCTGATCATAAGCCAGTGATAAGCCAGTAATAAACTGTGATCATAATAAGCGGAGTCTACCATATAACTATTTCCTATAGCTATATATCTATGAAATAACGCGTCTCGAGAGTGAGTTATACCAGTTTATACATATCTATAACATTGCAAATGTACCAGTTAACATGGATTCACTGATGGATTTGTAGTCAAAATCAGAAAACTGGCAAAGTTGAGGTGTAAAATCAATACAAACTCAAGCAACGGCAATGCCATTTTTTCAGGGTCAACTAAGCAGCCATGATGACAATGATTTACGAACCTGTATCAATATCCTTTCCTCCGTTGCTGCAGATCTTCCAGTAATCCTCGCAGATACGAAAGGGTCCGCAACTGAGGGTGCCGTTAGCATTTTTCGTGCACTCATCGACCGTTCCATTTTCCATCTTACGAATGCAATCCATGCAGCTGTCAGACAGCGTTAGGCCATAAACCTGAAATTTGAAGAGTCAAATTTTTTTCACATGGCAAATCACTCGTAACGGTCATCAAGAGAACTCGAGGCGAACCTGAACGCTGCAGAAGAGCAGGACGGAAACGAAGAGGGCGTAAGTCGTGAATGCCATGATCTCCCTGCAGCGCGATTGGAACTCCTCACTGTGATCCTCCTGCAGCTGTGTGGGAACTCGGCGTCATCCTCACTCCTTTTATGCGTGGTGCCTGGCCACATTATGCGGCGTCTCTGGGAATCGCAAAAGGGAACATGTGATATTTTCCCCACTTTGTTCCAGATCTGTCGCATCTGCAGATGTTTAATGCAAATACTGACCCAATAATTGGTGTCTGGCGAACACAATTTCAACATTCGCAGTTTCGACATGGATGGAGATCCGGGACACCGATGGATCGTCGTTCGGAAGAGAGGTGTGGTAACTTGGACAACGTGCAATTCCGTCTCACCTAGCCTTACCAGAACATCCCTTTTCTTCTTCTTATTTACGATTTTCGACCCGAACAGAATGCTTCGAGATGGAATCGCCCCAATCGCACTGAGTAGATTGCGGTTGGATGGAATACGTTTAGCTGCAATTGTGTTTATCATCTTCATTTTGATCAGCATTTATTTTCTGTAAAAACAATTAAAAAATGCTTTTCAATTAAAAGGTCCCTAAATCTACGTATTTGCTACCATTATTTTTTCTGAAGTACATATGCGAATGTGAAGTTCTTCATGTCGTCTCACCCAGGGATCGACATGTTTTCTGCATGTTTTGGTCCGCAACCTCGATGGAAAACATAATAATAAAAATAAAACTGCTGGATATGTAAACATTCGGATCCGACGAACATGACGTGAAGATTGGCGATTCGGAGAGGATCTCATGAGTCACGGGAATCCCCATATTCATGAATTCCTGAGGATTCTTGTCTGCTTCGGCCTCTTGAATTTCCAAGAATCGCTGCATGTGTATAAGGAGCTTGAGTCATCGTCAGATTTATCGTGGAAAATCGTGAGATCAACTGATGTCCCCGTTGAAGTAAACTCGCACCTGTTGCCCCCTCTTCCCGAGGAATTATTGCAAATTCCACTGGAATTCTCGATTAGCGGAGTGAGACTGTGCTAATGTGCTGATTCATCGCGTGCACATCAACCGTGCCAATGCGCGATCCCTCCGAGAATCATTGCAAGCACGCCCGCTCGCAAGAAAAGAAATGGCTCAATTGGTGATGTGAAAAATTCCGCATTGACTTTTAGTCGAAGGTTTAATAAGGAGAGAAACCCGATAGCGTATATGCTAGAGGCCAGTCGAGCCCCGAGGGCATGGTCGCTGCTTTATGCAGTCCACGGTGCTTTCTCTTCTTCCTCCTCTCGTGCATGGGGCTGCGGGCATCGGGAGTCTCCAAGGCAGGATGCGAGGTCTTCGGTTTCTCGCAGGGGTGTCGCGGTTACGACGCGCGGCATGGAGGGCATGAGATGCAGCCGGCGGGAGGCATCGACGTTTCGAGGTAAGAGAGAAAATCCTCAGGCAAAATTATTCGAGTTCTTCAGTCCAATGCGCTTCCAACGGGTGGCGAAAACGTTAAAATCGCTCCATTACACATCATACAATCATTTAAAACAAGGTCGGTTCGTTCGTCGGGTGGCTGTCAAATCACGACCATCAAATTTCTCGCGATTTTCACTCGATTTAGAGATGAAATCCTTTCGCATATTTTCATAGCCGACCATCGTCCCTCTCGCTCGACGCAGAACTTGATATTCGCACAGTACTTGCAAAGGTGACTCTCCGTCTACGCAAGGACGATCCGCATCCGCAAAAGGATCGGCATTTTTTTTGACTGGCAACCCCCCCCTTACCCCCTCCCACTCCCCCCTCTACGAGCCACTCAGTAACCTAACCATTCTGTCGGTAAATATTAGCTGGCAAATTTATAAAAATTCATGTCTCTCTCGCGCGTATAGATTGTGCCAGTAATTAGAAGGTTCGGGTTCGATTCCCGTCTTGATTTCTATCAAATTTTCTTTTCTTCCTTCTTATGTAAATCTGTTGCGAGGATAAAATCTTTAGTGAAAGTCTATTTCCTTCAAGGGCGATGACCTTCATCGCTATGACTAACCTCTATTTCCCATATTCCGGAAAGAAATATCAGGATTTTTTCCCGAGTCCGACATGAAGTAGCCTGAAAATCCCCTGAAAATCCCCTGAAAATAGCCTGAAAATAGCCTGAAAATAGCCTGAAAATAGCCTGAAAATCCCCTGAAAATCCCCTGAAAATAGCCTGAAAATCCCCTGAAAATCCCCTGAAAATCCCCTGAAAATCCCCTGAAAATCCCCTGAAAATCCCCTGAAAATCCCCTGAAAATAGCCTGAAAATCCCCTCAGTGGGGCTCGGAATAGGTCCAAGCCGAGAGCTTCAACCAGCCTTTGAGAAGTCCTCAGTCGCGGTTCAAGGCTGCCCATTCCCGTCCATACGCGCAACATTTTAAGGGACAAATGCAGACATAAATTCAGCCCTGATGAAGGACCCGCCTCAACCCCATCTGCACTCTTAGAAAAGAGTGAGCGATTTCCTCGAAAGGGAGCGAAACTGGGAGTTAGCTATTTCACTCCCTAAAAGAATTGCAGCCGCTCACCTCTCTCTTCCCTGCGAATAACCACTAACTTTTCTCTATTAGTTTAAAAAGTACTCTCCCTCCTTCGTTTCGCGCGCTTAAGTTCTGGATTCTGCTCATACAGAGGAGTATTATCGATCGTACTTCCTCGTTTTCAGGGAGCAATATCGCTAACTCCAGTTTCGTTCCCTTTCGAGGAAATCGCTCACTCGTTTCTAAGAGTGCAGGAAGCTACGGAGCGTCACGTGACCAGCTTCGTCCAATCAGGAACGCCCAAGGCCGTTTATGCCATCCAGGACCATGCCAACGGCGTCTCAACGACGATTTCCGAGTGCGGTGGAGACAAAATCGAATTCCCTCGAAGGATTCTGCAGCATTCACTTTCCTTCCTTATTATTATTATTATTGTTGTATTTAAGATATCAGGAAAAAATTGCAATATGGTCTGGGGAAATCAGAATAGGCGAAGAATGCGAAGCCTTTTCGACTCCTCCAAGAGTCGACAGCAGTAATCGACCTCGAGCAGCAGGCTTCTTCGATCTGGAGTTCCATTGTGGCTCCTCGGATTTACCATTTACCATTTGGATTTACCATGCGATGAGAGTTGAAACCGTATATTGATTTCGCGGGTTCAAAATTTCGCATGCGGGAGCGATGCCAAACTTGAAATTGCCTCGAGGTCGTTTCTTGGCTCCGTGCGAAAAAATTTCCCCTTCACGCACGAAGTCATGAAAGTTCTATTTCCACGTGTGGGCGAAGCGCGTCTTCTGGGATTTCCAGCTCCGCTTCTCAGTGCTTCTCGGTACTCATCGGTACTTCTCAGTACTTCTTAATACATGGAAGCAGTTTTCCCTTTCAACATCTCGTCGATTTTCGCGTCCGATCTTCCAATCCCAAAAATGAATATCTGATCATCCACGAGGAACGTCAGACCTTATGCATGCAGCTCGACCCGTTTTATTCAAACGACACACGGCGACCCATCGACTCGGAGAGTCGACCCCTCAGCACCCCCCCGCCCCGTCGCAGCACCGCAGCACGTAATCCGCGTTGGCGCCGCCCGAGCACCCGCCGTGGCCTCCGTGGTGGTGGCGGGCGTAGTCCAGGCACGTCGGGACGCGATCGCCGCCGGTGCAGCCGTGCTCCTTCAGCGACACGTAGTTCCTCACGCACGTTTCCGAGCAGTCCAGCTCTTTTGCGCAGGCCTGCCAATCCGTCCCTATTTTATGAATGGAGTCGATTCCAGTAAAGAATGAAGGAAAACCGGGGCCTGCGTCGCGATACCAGATTCGGTAAGGCAGGCCTGACCGATCGCTTACCTATGTCCTTGTTCTTTCCTCTGAAGCTGCAATCTGCCCAGTAGTCCTCCGTGAGGCGATAAGGTCCGCAACTGAGGCGGCCGTCAGGTTCTCTCATGCACTTTCCGACCGTCCCGTTTTCCTTCTCGAGAATGCATCGCAGGCATTCGTCAGACAGCGTTTCACCGCAAACCTGAAATTGAATATTTTTTCTCAGGAAATCGCACGAAATGGCCTTCACGGAGGTTCGAGGCAAACCTGAGCGCCGCAGAGCAGGAGAGAAAGGAGGGCGAAAGTCGTGAATGCCATGATCTCCCTGCAGCGCGATTGGAACTCCTCACTGTGAACCTCCAGCAGCTCTGACGGAACTCGCCGCCATCCTCACTCCTTTTATGGGCGCCTGCGTCTTTCGGAATTCACGCTTGCGACATTTCCACACGTGCGTTCTCGATGCGTCGCATCTGCAAGTTTGGATCGAAACATTCACTCTGACTCTCCCAGTAATTCTTGTCCGGAGAGCGCGACCGTAAGTGCAAACTGTCCGTGCTTGACGATTTTAGAAATCAGTGTAATTTTGCGAGTAGAAGGACTTTGTTGCTAGTAGATAGATAGTAGAAATGATACTAGAGAACCAGTCCAGCTGCAGATGAGCCATTCCAGCGGCCCCTGCACCACTGGATTTAACAACTTCGCTGCATCCAAACCATCCAACATTGAAGTAAATAAGAACCGTCATTGGTACAGAATAGGCCTCGATGACCCGCGCGTCCGCGTCGCCTGGAGATGGGAGGACAGCATGAAGCGCAGGATGCCAGATGCGGAATTTCACCCGTACGCCTAGCAACCCTGTCTACGCGGCAGCGAGCAACCACTCTCTCCTATTGTCTACTGTAGATCCGTCATCCGCGAGGGCTGGAAGTGAAGTGGATGTTTTAGTGGAAAACGGGGCAGGGGAGACTAGGGCTTGTCACTCTCGGTGTTTGGCCATTGCACACTCATGCGGCACGCGTCTGCATGCGGCACGCGTCTGCATGCGGCACGCGTCTGCATGCGTCCACATGCGTTCGAATGCGAGGGAACGCGCGTGTACATGCATGCCCACACGCATTTACAAGTATAAATGAATCGCAATCACGTTTTGAATAGGGTTTTCTTTTATTAATCAGAATCTATATTTTACTGTTATGTATTTGATTGCCCCTCCTTAACTGGCATCAAATGTAAGATTTTTCTTTTTGAAAATTTTTTCCCTATATATCTGCGGAATGACCAAAACGCGTGAGAGCATGCCACGTACAAGCGCGTCCCCTCGCACTCGAACGCACGTAAACAAGCGAACCGCACGCGTCACACGCCAACTGTGAAACGCCCTTTCATAAGAGACTCATCATGACTTGTCCAAGGGGGAAGGGGGGGGGGGGGGTGCATGTTGAGGTGTCAATAGATCCGATGAAATCGCAATACAATTTCGTATGCAGGAGATTCTCCCCTCCAAGACCCGTAAGTGAGACAAGTACTTTTTCTCGTTTTCAGATTCCACTAGCCACAAACAAAATCGACACGAATGGAACCCACATCAACAAACCACATCCCGCTGTTGTTCTTTTGCGCCCGCACAAAAACAATCGAGGCGCGTTATCTCACGTTGTTGCGATCCTGGCTCACGAAGCTCAGTCGGCTCACGAAGCTCAGTCGGCTCACGAAACTCAGTCGGCTCACGAAACTCAGTCGGCTCACGAAGCTCAGTCGTGAGCGGGCCAAGGCTAAAATCGAGACACTACTTTTTCCGTTAGCTCGTCACGCCTAACGAGAGGTTCAGTCGCGTATATTTTTGACTAGCTGAAGCACAGTTCCCGTCGTTGTCCAGAGTAATTCAATATTTCATGCATGACTAATTGGGGGACGTTAGCCCTATGGTTTCCTATAAGAGACGGATCTCGAGTGTCGCAAAATGCTCTAGGCTGCCCTGTCTCAGCCCGCTGTGAAACATAATTATTTTTAATGAAAACTTGATCGAAAGAATATTACTACCTACTGTAGTGATGCAGAGGCTGGGGGGGGGGAGGGGGGGGGGAGAGCTGGATAGTATGAGGAGAAGGCGGGGGACGGTCGGGAATTGAAGACTGATCGCCGGTCGGGTGTGCTGCCACTGCGCCGCCGAATCCAGGAGTCGGTCTAATTTATGCAGTCCCGGACACTGCAGAACCCCGGAGATGTACTCCGGGAATGTCAACCGCTGGACTTCTTTCGCGAGGCGTTGGCGGACTGCAACAAATTTAAGAATAATAAAACCATTCGACTGCCTCGGGAGTAGCTTCGTTCAGGTTTTTTTTTTCTTTTTAATGTCTGCGACGGATCTAATCGGACGTTCGAGTACGATATGCTGAACTTGGTAGTCCGCAGTCGCATTCTAGCCGATCTTTGATTTGTCTAATTTTTGGAAAATGCGTCCGCATCTTCCTTGGAGGGTCCGTACTCGCATCACCATATCTTCCTTGAAAGTCGCGGAATCCGGGCTGGAGAGGCGGCGGGCGCGTGACGTCGCGGCCGATCGGGTTCTTTCGCTCGCCGGATTTCGGCTGTTCGTGCCACGTCGGAACGGGCCGGGAGTCACGGCACCGGAGGACTCCTGGTCCAGACCGGCGCGAGGCATTCTGCCGCGGAGTGGACCGCTGAAATGCGAGCCGATGAGGATTTACGACTACTGAGAGAGATAAACAAATAATTAGATCACTGTCGAGTTTCAACAATCTTAATATTTGCTGCTATACATTGTGAACACTCAGTCATTTAAATATTCTTACTGGGATATCATCCATATTCAACATTTCATATCCCCTCTAGACCATTACCTCCCACTGGAACGCTTGCATTCCAGAGCTAAGTTCATGAAAATTCCACCCCATAGGGAGGGGAAGACTTAAACGACTCAAAATAAATGAGAGCCCGGTATGAGGAGTATTACATGCATGAAAGCGATCATGGGAGAAGACCCTCTCTAATCGCCTCTGGCGTGGAAGCTCAGCTGAAGTGAGGAGAGGCGGAGGGCGATGAAAGGGATAGCCCGAATCGACCGCTATGCCCTGGGGACAAGAGACTCGGGAGAAGGCCCTGCCTTGCCATTGACCTCCGACCGGATTGAGAACTGGATTCAGGGAGGCAATGGACGACCTGCGCGTAGGAGGGGGGCTGGGCCCTTTAACTGGGGATCTGCCCGTCGTGAGATTTGGCTTGGTGTCTGTAGGATTTCTGAAGGATTTCTGAAGGTAGTGCGCACTCTCGTCGTGCGACGATGTCTTCCCCAATTTTTTTTTTTTTGCAGGGATTGAATGCAAAAATTAATCTGAATGATAGCATTTGAGGGTGACCCTCACGTCGCGTTTCGAATTTTATTTAAAAAGTTACACACCAGCCCAGGACAAAATGTGATAACATGAACTGCTGCACATCTGTTCGTACGCTTTGAACAATACGCGCGGCTCCCGCGGAGAGCAGCCGATGTGATGCAACAGGGGCTCTAAGAACTTGAAGCACTCTCCGACTCTTCCGTTTTCTTTTTCGCGAATGCATTGCATACATTTCTCAGACAGCCTTTCGCCCCGAACCTGAAATGCAACGTTTCCCTCTTTTTACTATACGGGAAATCGTATAGGAAATCAATTAGAAGAGCACTCAACACAGACCTGGACGGAGCAGAGAAGCAGGAGAGAGAGGAGGAGGGCGAAGGTCGTGAGTGTCATGATCTCCCTGCGGCTCGATGGGAACTCCTCACTGTGAACCTTCCGCTCCGCGATTGGAACTCGGCGGCATCCTCGCTCCTTCTATGGCAGGTGCCTGGCCCCCTCGTGCGGCGTCTCGTCTGTATGCGACATTTTCGCAGATCGAGATCTGCCGTATCGGTGAATGTCGGTGGATCCACCCTTGCTCTCCCAATATTTCGAGGAGAATTTCGACATTCGTGTTTTCGACACGCACCTCATCAGATCGGGGACGGCGATGGATCCAGGCGTTCACCTGCGACCGCTTGCACAACGGATGGTCTGATCTCGTCTCGGATCCTTCGTTTCGACACTTCCGCGGCCAGGACGTTCTCGTCCAGTCCAAAATTTAAGGTTGAACAAAATGCTGGAAGTAAGTGGTTTCATTATTTTCTCTGTCGATCGTTGTTGCCCGCTGTTTCGTCAAAGAAGATTTTCTAATCGATGTAAAAAAATAAAACACATTTTCAAATAAATTCAGCGGAAAGGAATTGTACTTTTTGGTCAAGTACAAGTCAAATAATTTTTGTGATAAAAATAGGTACTTGAGACGTCCTAACATTTAAGTCCAAGCCTAACTTCAAGTACTTTAGATGTCAAGTACTTGAATAACTGCCGTCTTGGTCTGGTCCTGGGGTTAATTGTCTTCTGAACAAATCTGCGAATTTGCGGGCTTTTCTGGATTTTACTTTATTAATTGAGATAGTGAAATTCGCTTCAAAATATATAGCCATTTTCGATCAAATCCGGCGAAAACATTAAATTTGTTCCAAATCTGTTTATTCTTTGGTGAAAAATTTTCATTTGGATTCAAACATGATTAATAAAAATAGAATCTTCTTAATTATTAAAACATTATACCTTCAAGTCGTACCAATTGAATGAAAACATATATCTCTAAATTACTTTAAAAAATGATTTGCAGGACATCCCGTGTCCACCCCAAGGGGCGACCCGTCGTGCCACTGGCACTGTCAGAGGAGCACTGGGTCCAGCATGCTCCTCATGAGGAGCACGGTGCGTCGCCTGATGCGCCTCCAACCGCTAAAAAAAATTATTCATGATGAGAAACTCAACTGCAACCCATTACGAAGATCTCAATTGCAACCCATTACGAAGATCCTGATCTAAGTTGGAATCTTCCCTGTTTTGGAACAGGACTTCGGAGCTTCGGCGAGAAAGGGAACAGAATAAGCCATTTTCTTCACAGCTCGAATTTTTTCTATTCTTATCTTGTCTATTCCACTTCACTACCGTAAAATGGAATGGACAAGATAACCGAAAAATGACAAGAAAGTGGTATCTTCTCAGTGATATATTGCGGATGTGAGAGTATCTGCTTCCAAGACCTCCGCGCTAGTTGGTCCATATATCATGACGTCTTCCTTTTTACTTCAAGGGGGTAGGGGAAGGAAAGGGGGGGGGGGGGCCGAAGGAGGGGGGGCTCAAAGGTCTCAGGTTCCCTTAGGTCAATGAAATTCTGGGAAACCGGCCAATAGGGTCGAGGAGCGTGGCTTGACCTTGCCCCTTTTTTCGGGTGCTAGGGAAAGGTCTCTCATCTGTTTTTTGGAAGTGCAACCAAACCATTATAATGGACCTCTATGGCGCATACTTTCGCCCCGCCTACCGTGAAAACGCGACAATTTTTTTTTTTACATTCCGTTGCATATCCGTACGAGTAGCTACCAATTTCGTGGATTAATCTTGGGAGTCGTGAATCGATCCGGGGATTTTCGAGATTCCGAGATGAAGTACTAGCCAACAAGGACTTCATCTCAGTTCCTTGATGCGGTACTCACAAGTACCAACACAGGAAGCAGACCAATAAATTGATGAAAACACTGATGAAAATAAAGAATCTCCTGTTTTTTTTTTTTTTTTTTTTTTACCAGCCAGACGAAATCAAAGGGTTCTGAGCCCCCCTAACCATTCGCTCCTTGAACGCCACTCGGGAACGAATATTGAACTGTTCCAAGCAGTTCCAAAGCTCAAAAAACTTCACTTACGATTCAGTCGCTTAGCAATACTAGAGTACTGTACCAGGCCCGGTACAGCTCTCCCATTCCAACGACCTTACCTTACTTGACCTTACCAGTTACCTTAGCCTGAAGGTCAATGCCTACAAGGCTGTGACTTTTTCGGCCTAAGGCTAGGCAAAAGAACTCGCGAAAGGGCTCAAAAAATGAAGATCTCCGTGAGCGGTACGCAAAGTGTTAACCATCCAACCTTTAAATCAACAACAGCTGTCATTGGTACATGAAAGGCCTATATGAAAAGTCCCGTAACAAACGTACGATGGAGTGGAAGTGGGTTCCCGACCGTCCTTCCTCCTTCATTCGGGACCGAACTCCAACCGGCCCAGGAAACCGTTTCCGGTGGCAAACCTGCATGGGGTCAGATTGAAAGCGGGGACCTCAGTTGGGGAATTTCAATGTCTCCCTCGAAAGTGTGCGTGGGGAAGGGATCGAGCACCGCGTGAAATGAATTTCCGGACTGATTCCTGCATCGGCAGGAATTAACTCGCTGGAGCGGCGACTTGCGCGTCACCTCGCTTCGGTCGTGCGAACCTCATCTTTCCGAGAACAGTGTCAGAGGGCAGGCCTGTCGTTCCGATCAAGTAGCACAAACATGCTGAAATTCATTTAACGCCTAAAAGCGTCGTCTCCGTTTTTAGTCAGCTTTTTTTTATGAATGCGAGTAAAACCTAGCGGTGAATCCGTTTCTTTTTCGTTGTCGAGGTGTTCCAGCAGCCCCCGCTGGTCTACTCGGGAAGCACCGTTACCTTAAGCTTTCGTGGGGCCGAGAGAAACTGTGCATGCAAACTGTGCAGTGGAGTGATCCTTGCCTCATCAATCGATCGATTGCTTCGTCAATCGATTGATTGATTGGTTGATCTGGAAGCTGAGAAATGAACGCGAGAATCCCGGCGCGTTTCTTTTATGCCGGTACCCAGTAAAATTTTTGTTTGATACGGTCGGCCACACGTGCCACACACCGCCACACACCGCCACACGTGCCACACACCCGCCACACACCGCCACACGTGCCACACACCGCCACACGTGCCACACACAGCCACACGTGCCACACGTGTATCCCAAACGAGGCTTTATGAGGTCTTCACCCAATAGTTCTCGGTCCATGATCTCTGGGTCCCTGAGGGTTTCCGAAAGCCCAACAGGTGAAAGTCGTCATAAGGGACCTAATAGTCCTCGTGAGAAAGTTATGAGATCTCATGGGACCTCATGAGTAACCACACAATCCTCATGAGAAGGTCGTGAGATCTAACGAGAACTCGTATCATCAGATATTTTCCGACTGAGCGCTCTGATGCAAAATAGTGCAAATTGTAAAAAGTTCTCTTAATAGTGCCAATGCTAATACGACTGACAGGAAATTGGAAGCTTCAATAGGCGACGGCTGCGAATTGTTCGGGGACGCAAATTCCGAATTTGCGAAAGCGGACTGTGGACCGCAAACGCGAGGAAACGCGATGGGAGTCGGTCACGGGAAAAGGTCGGTCCGGCGAATTCGTCGACGCCTGTGAGACGTGTTAAGGCAATGGGAATCCCGATTGGGGCTGAAAATTTCCTTTATTGTCCTGAAGCCAGGAGAAGGGTCAGGTCTCAGCAGTTCCCAGCGCGATCGCAGCACTTCTTCACCTTCGCCCAGTAGCCGACGGTGCTCGCGGACTTGCACCCGCCGGGTCCCCCGTTGTGGATGCGGGCGTAGTCCTCGCAGGTCGGGGTCCGTCCCTTCACGCACACGGGCCCGTAGCGATTCATGTAATTCCTCACGCACGTCTCCGAACAGGCCAGCTGCTTGGCGCAGGTCTGCCACGACGATCCTGTGGGGACGCGGAGACTCGTCATCGTCGCGTGCACGGCACCCACGTCGCCACGTCTCGGCGATTACACGAAAGCCTACCTGCTCTGCAGTCCTTCCAGTAGTTGAGTTTGATCTGAAACGGCCCACAACTATCGGAATTAACGTCCCATCGACAAACCCCGACAGTTCCCCCTTCTATCTGGCGAATGCACTGCAGGCAACCGTTAGAAATCCCACCTTCCACCTGAAAAAAAGACGCGACCATGCAAAATCCTGGAAGCAGCTCCGACCCACCCCAAAGTCCCGCCAACCTGGACGCCGCAGAAGACCAGCAGCGAAATGAAGAGAGCGAACGCCGTCACTGCCATGGCCATCGTTGAGAACTCCTCGCTGCGATCCTCCCGTTCGACTGTGGGAACCCCTCGGCCCTCCACCTCCTTTTATACCCGGGGAAACCCCCCCCACCCTTCCCCCCCCTCCCCCCCCACCCGCTCGCGAGGCCTTGACGCCCGGCGTTTTCCTGGTTCCGTCGCACCAGATATCGAGTCCATGGAGGCATTTCCACATTGCGGTAATTGCTGCGTGGCCATCTGGAATTTTTGATGCATGCACATGTGGCGCGATTCAGAGTGCTTCCTGGAGAGTTTCCCCTTTCTGAATTCGCTTCGGGACTTCCAGGAAGTCCTAAGTTTCTATTTAAAATTTTTTTTTTCCGAATTTCCGATTCCTGAAGGATCGCAATAATTATCAAATACTTATTAATTTACAATTTTAATTTCCAAGAAATGATGGAATTTCAATAAGTTAACTCTGGGGTTTCGTACCATTCGCATTTTTATTTGCTCAAAATCGCAAAAGCAGATCCGAATTCCCCACGCACCTTCCAGCAATTCGAATCTCAATCAATCAATCGAACCTCAATCAATCAATCGAGCCTCAATCAATCAATCGAGCCTCAATCAATCAATCGAACCTCAATCAATCAATCGAAGACCAATCAATCAATCGAAGATGCCCCTCCTCATCCTCGGACGCGAGTGGAAACTCCAGCAAGAATCCCATCAGATTTTTAAGATCGAAAAATCTCATGGGATTCCTATAGGCTCATCAGCCGATTTCAGACCGCGCTTTAAGCAGCTTAACTTGATTAAGCTGCTTAAAGCAAAGACTTAACATCAGGCAAAGGCCTCGCCAAAGACCGCATCTCAACCTGCGCGACCTCGAGAGGTGCACCCCATGCACCGAAGGTGCACGCAGATGCACCCAAAGCTTCTTATTTAGTATTCAAGCATTTCTCCTCCTTTTCATTGTTTTCAAATTAGTTAATTAACAACAAAATTAACATCAATCTCACTACGGAGCAGCCGATGGATATTTAATTCGGAAGTACTTTGGAAGTACTTTTAGGTACTCGTTGAACCGCAGGCGCCCGTGAATCCACTCGATACATTTCCCAGCGATCTCGTGCCAGCCGCCAGCAGGCGTGAGATCGTCATGACTCACATGGCTCACATGGCTCACATGGCTCACATGGCTCACATGACGGGAGGCAAGCAGGTGCGGGCTTCCACATTTCAAGGGCGCAGTACTCTGATGAGTCGCAGGCACATCCACGTACATTGGCATCGCGAACGTCGCGAACGTCGCGAGCGTCGCGAACATCGCGAACTCTCTGTTGCATGATGGCGCCGTAGGCCACTGCCCCCCCTCACCCTCCAAAAATTTTTTCTTGGGGAAAAAATATAAGAAAAAATGATAATGAATAATTATCTCAATAACTTATGATAAATAATGACTCCTGGCATTTTCGCAAGCCTCTGTGAGCTCGATCGCGCTGGCTAATGTTCATCAATATCTTTAAACAATTTTCATGAAAAACCACCAAAACGAATTAGGCGATGCCCGACAAATGAATTTTCGGAACGAAAAACTAATTTATTTTTTTTTGGCATATTGCCATTTTTGGCATATTGCCAATTTTTTTGCATTTCTTCCCTCATGTCAAACCTGAGGAAATTTCCGAGTGTCTGCCCTGATGAAGCCGAAGCGCTCTAATTCGGTACTTGCACGTGGTCGAAAAATGTTCCGGTTTTGAACGCTTCTTCCATTTTTAGCTTGGAAAGTGATCGATTTCGTTATTAAATAAGTAACGATGATAAATAATAAACGTAATATAATAATGATGATAGAGCTAAATCCTCTCAGCCAGGCGGTTGCAGGGGTGGCTGGCCTTGAACGCGCCTCGCATCATGCAAGGTCCGACCGTTCAGCGATCACATTTTTCCATTGCTCTGAGGAAACTTCTCCCCGGGGAACGGAATCTTTTGGAGCTGGAGGGACTGGGATAAATTCAAAGAAGTGGCTCCGTGGGTGGGAGGGGAGGGGGTAAGGGCGGGGGGGGGGAAGGAGGGGGGAAGGAGGGGGGGGAAGGAGGAGGAGGGGTGCTGAAAATACATGCAGGTTGACAGTATTCGCTATTAGGTTGTGATCGTCTCAGTTTTTCATGCATACATCTGCAATTTTCATGAGCCAGGTTTTCAGCAACTCAGTACTCTTAGAGATAATTATCTTGAGATAATTATCTTGGATGCGATTCTCGAATTACGACGCAAATATTGAATATACGTTTTATACTTATGTCAATGTGAATATGTTGCACGGTTTCGTCTCTACTGAACCGTTCGCCGCACGTGCGATTTCGGTGTCAGGATTAACGCTAATCCTCCGAGTCGCCCGAACATGTTAGGCTATTTTTTCCCCGATTCCATACGGGCGAAACCTGCGCAACGGGATGACTCCTTCCCGCAGATGGGAAACGAACCCAGCCGGCTGGCCTTGCACGACGCAGGGCCCGACCTTGACAGGGAAGTCCTCCGAGGGAGGCAAGCTCCTCGACCTGGCGGGATGTTTTGGAGTAAATGCGCCGAAAAAAAAAAATCGGTTCGCTCGGAATTGTCTGTTTTTCATGCATCAGCAATTTGAATCAGCCTTAGAGATGAACTTCCGTTTCAAAGTCGCGAAAAATGTGTTTGCATGCTTCCGTTTCTGCTGGCCCATTCGTTGCACCAGTGCTTGCTCTCGTACTTGCCAGTACTTACTCGAGTTTTACTCTTCTTGGAAACATTTTGAGCCTACTAACCACGTGATTTAGTACTCGACGACACGGTCGCTCGCACCTCAAGCGTCGAAGTTGGTTCATTTGCCGTGTGCATAGCCTTTCGTTACAGCCAGTACTCGGCGAATGTCGAGGCAAATACACGTACTTTCAGGTACTTGCCGAGCCCTTGCAACCCGCGAATCTACCGACCCAGAAACGCGGAATCCCATCGGGGCTGCCGGCATCGCCTGGATTCACTCGCGCCGGTCTCTAAAACAGACGCGCTTCGTCCTTGGTTCGTGGATGCCACGTTTCTCATAGAGCTGGCCTGCAATCCCAGGTTTATGCACGTTTCACGAGCATAGGTTGTGTAGGGGATGAGTTGATTATTAACATTTCGACCATAAAGAGTCTGGCTGTATTTTACACGATGCTCGGAAGTGTCTGCAGTGTATTTGGGAAATTTTTATCATCTTTTTACTGCCGCTCTGGTCAAGTTGCCTCAAGTAAGATGCTAAAAGCATTGGCGGCCATTTAATAAAATAAAAACTTAAAATTCTGCTCACGGATTCCGAAATTGCTCATGGCCCCTAGCCTCTTCTTATACACGTAGTCCGTTAAATGAGGCTTTTTTTTTACGATTCTGCAGTTTTTCCGGTAAGAAACTGAGTTACAAACCAGATCGAATATTTTTGCATCCAGGCAAAATAAACAGGAGCAGAAACATCGAAGCAGAAAAGCGGACAATTTTATATTTTATTTATATTATTTAATTTATAGGATTCGTTGAAAGGGGAAGGCCCCAAGGAATTGCCATCGAATCGTTGGATGAATTGAATTGAATTGAATTGAATTTGTGGATGTGGATCACTCGGTTATATGAGATCGAACAAAGAAAACTGTAACCTGAAGTCAGGCAAAACTTATCGCATTATGGTGCAGAACGATGCAATCGGTTGGGCCCCTGATTTTGCAATATTTGCCAATAATTTATATAATAAATTATTAGCAAATAATTTACGCTAATAATTTACACGGTTTCCACCTAGATCTGCCGATCCAGCGAAGAAAAGTCACGGAATCCGCGAAAAGCAATGTATTTAAAGGTTTCGCTTGGCACATGCACGCCGAGTCTGAATATCCGGCAGTGGACAAAAGTTTTTGCAGAAATAATTGCCGGAAATAATTCCTTCCGGAAATAATTGCTTTTTGGCTCCTTGTTTTTGCTGAAACAGTTATCGCCTGAAACTTGACTTTCCATTCTCATTTTCTTCGCGATCAGCTTAAGCTTGGAAGGATTCTCACGTCTCTGTTAAGGATTACTCTTATTTTGCATAATCTCAGACGCTTTATTCACGGAAGCATCGCGATTTTGCTTATAATTTTTTTCGCATTACCATCCGTAGCTGGGATGAATAATTCCTCACGATTCGCCTTATATGATTGCTACGCTGCGATGATAACTGATGGCCAAGCTCGACGATGTGCGTCGGCTTCACGGCGTGAAACCGTTGCCCACCTGTTTCACTATCATTCGGACTGGCTGGCAATAGACCCACAATACAGGCATTTAGGGGCACAATGGACCCACAATACTGGCATTTAGGGGCGCAAAAGACCCACAATACTGGAATTTAGGGGCGCAAAAGACACACAATACTGGAATTTAGGGGCGCAAAAGACCCACAATACTGGCATTTAGGAGCAAAAAAGACCCACAGTGCTGGGATTAAGGGCAGTCCCGGCGGAATCCGGCTGCGAAGCCTCTGATGATTCGTTCGGGGCGTTGGAAGTGAAGGCGTTGACGAAGACGAGGAGCACAGCGATCAGCTTCTTCTTTACACGATTTGTGTACCATATTCATATCAAGGCGGATATTATAAGGATTCACGTCAGTCATACGTGGTGCCAGTCCTCACATTTAAGTCGGTCGTTCCCGCAAGATAAAAAGACCTTGAGCAGGACCTTCGGATCAGCGTGCTCTCTGATGGAATTTCTTGCCACGATTAAACATTGCGGGCCGAGAGCCTCTGGTGTTTGAGAATCGATCATTTAAGGAAAATATGGGGATGGGCCGAGATAGAGAAGAGAAAGCGTGAGAATGGCATCAGGTGCGCATCAGACGACATCCGTAAACAAGACCTTTCCGCATCCCCGACGTTATTTTTTCTCTCCTCGCCTAAAGCGGACGCGGAAGGACGATGAAGCGATTTCTCGGATTCCTCCTCGCCTTCTCCCTCCTCGCATCTCGGGCTTCCTCGCGTGAGTCCCTGAAGTGTTAAAGGGAGTGACGCGTGGGGAGGTGCGCCATTTGCTGTCTCGACAGTTCCAGGATGTAAATTCAGAGCGAGGCTGTAATTTTTTTAATTACTTAATAGACCTTTATTTCTCCCGTAAGTTGCAACATCTCATGTCCTATATTTTACCTAAAATAGCAAAATCGTAAAATGGTTCAGGGATTTCAATTCCCCATCGATTTTTAATTCCTTGCACTGACTGAGAAGGGAGCATCCCTAATATGAAGTTGCAGCGTGCAAGCGAACTTTTAGCAACTTTTCTTTCGGTTTCGAAAACTGATACCGCTGAAAATGTGAATTTTCGGAATTTCCCCGGTAAACAATTCGCACCAATGAGATTCCTGCTTTCATAAAGCAAAGTGTACATAAATGGCAACTTTTCAAGTCCTTCGCAGAATTTGTTGCAGTCCAGAGCGACTCAAACGCAAAGGTACCGACGCGTAAGGCAGTTCGTGCAGACGGGGCCGCTTCATCCCGAAGCCAACGAAGGGGATACAGAGCATTATTGTCATTACATCATCATGCGCATATTGTAAATACGTGAATATTGAGAATAACAAGAAATTATATTAATAAAAAAATATATTATCAAATTTAAATTATATATTAACGAATTTGAAAAAATATATACATATTATTGGGCAGTGGGGAGATGTCCTCCGCCCGAAGTCGGCATCTGCATCCACGGCTGTTCCACCGACGGAGACTGTCCGGAGGGTCTCCTCTGCTGCTTCAACGGGTGCGGGTATCAGTGCATGCAGCCAGGTGAGAAAGACTTTCGAATCTATCGAGTTAAATTAGAGTGGGGATTCAATTGTAGGAGTTATCTTGAAGTGGAGATTCAATTGTAGGAGTTATCTTGAAGTGGAGATTCAATTGTAGGAGTTATCTTGAAGTGGAGATTCAATTGTAGGAGTTATCTTGAAGTGGAGATTCAATTGTAGGAGTTATCTTGAAGTGGAGATTCAATTGTAGGAGTTATCTTGAAGTGGAGATTCAATTGTAGGAGTTATCTTGAAGTGGAGATTCAATTGTAGGAGTTATCTTGAAGTGGGGATTCAATTGTAGGAGTTCTCTTGAAGTGGGGATTCAATTGTAGGAGTTATCTTGAAGTGGGGATTCAATTGTAGGAGTTATCTTGAAGTGGAGATTCAATTGTAGGAGTTATCTTGAAGTGGAGATTCAATTGTAGGAGTTATCTTGAAGTGGGGATTCAATTGTAGGAGTTAATTGGGAGTCAAGGTTGAATTTCACGATTGGTTTAGAGCCGTGCTGTGACGATGAGAAGTGTGCCGAGGGGGAGCAGTGCATCCTGGCTCATGTGGATTGCGGCCTGCTGCCTGGTCAATGTCCGGAAATGCCCTTCTGCGTTCCTGACGGTAATATCGCACTTTCTCTTTCCGAACTTAGATGAAGTGCCTTGAGGCGTGGCTTGAAGCATAGTAAGGAACCTGAGAGTGTCCCGCACGCTCTCGTTTCTCACGTTCTTCTCACCATGAGTGAGCTTGCAAATTTGACGATTTCCGTCCCAGGGTGTTGCTGACGACTGATTTACGACCTTTTATATTTCCTACAGGACTATATCGTCTCGGATCGATCGATTTCTTGTACAGGCTGCATGATCAACGCCGTTCGCAATTCCTGCCATTTCTGAATTCCTGATTTCTTGATTCCTCCCGCAGATGCCATTACGTGCGCCAACGTGGACTGCCAGCCGGGCTACACGTGCATCATGCAGGAAGTGGATTGCGTCATGGCACCATGCTATCCTGTCCCTGACTGCATCCCTGTAACATACCCGTGACATCAAATAAAGAATAGATGATCATTACCGCCGCCTTGCACGAATTATTATGCTACCATGCCGAAGCCATGCCGCTCCAGACCTTTCACCGGTCAAAGAAGCACGTGAAGCGGAAATAAGCGTCTTATTTGCAATGTGATCAGACTGGATCTCAATTGGCCCACTCGGCACTCATTTCTCCACGTGACGCCAGAGCGCGTTCATGGCGCTCGACCGTCAACCAGGAAACTGAAATGTCGGCAATCTCGGGCTCTGGGACATGGTTGACCTTGACTTCGAATGGAGGGCAGCTCGCGTCGCTTGTATAATTTTCAAGCTAAATTAATTGGAGGTAAAATATTAGGAAATATCGATGATCCCAAATATTTTCCATGTGAGTCGAGGACGACCCTTTTCACCTGCTAGATGGTTTAGCCATGTAAAGGAAGTCCCAGAATTGCATGAACTTCTGATTTTCTTCCAGCCCATGGTCTTCTAGACTTCGCGAGTTGGGCGAAGGTAAGAGTAGAGCCCCTAGAGAGACTGGGCCTGGCCAACCCTCGCGCTGGGCGCCATTTTGGTTCCTCTCCGTTCAGTCTCCCAATCCTTTATAGTAAAAATCGTTTCTATTCCCTGCAAACAGACCCAGATGCACTCCAAAACATCACCGATCATAACATATTGCTCTCCAGTGGCGGATACAGGGGGGGGGGCGGGGGGGGGCGACCGCCCCCCCTATGCCCAGGGTCGCTACCTATTTTAAAACGCCAAGGCCAAGCAGAGCTGATTTCCTTTCTATCAGATTTAAAAATCTTTACCTTCTCAATACAGACTAGGGGGTGACAACTAATCTCAATAGAGATTAGGAGGGGTGAGGAAAACGCATTGCCATGATAACATCTCATCTCACCTTTTCTGATCTCGACTTTAATCCTTATTGTCCGAGAACAAGGCATAAAAAGACATTGCCCCTTTTTCCTTCATCCCCATGGAATCACTGCTTCAGTAACAGTCAGAACCA
>CAJPEV010000951.1:31217-59766 GCA_905338385.1 Darwinula stevensoni
TACTTCTCGATGAAGAAACCAGCGCCGACTCCCAGACCAGGGTTTCTGGTCCTCTCACACCTGATCAGCCAGCTGATCTCCATATGGGCCATTCATCCACGGGGGGGGGGGGGGGGGGAGAAAGAGAAGGGAAGTCAATGTTAGCAAGTTTGCTGTTTTCAGAAAATAAGCTCCAAAACGTTGATTGCAAACCTACCAGCAATGCATCCAAAGCTTACAGGCCCAATTCTGGCTAGACCCTTAAATTAGGCCTGGGCCTGCTCGGGCAGGGTTCGTGACGTCACCGACCCATCACACCTATGCGTGTTTGGCCTATTTCGGTACCTAAGTTCATCCAGATCTCGACCTGATTGGTGTGGAAGGGGTGACAAATGATTAATTTTTTTTTTTTTGGTTAGATATGAGTATGGGCCAGAATATGGGAAAATGGATCATAGTGCCAGAATGCCAGTTTGACAGAACTCGTTAAGGCGTTAAGAGAATGCTTGCCATCAAGCGAAAACTTGGCCTTGCCAAAGCCAGTAGCAGAGACGAACGATATTACTTGAACCTCTGAGTCATACATTTATGCGTTTTTTCCCTTTTGATTGTGACTGTGATCTCCCCCACCATTAATATATTTTGTTATTGCAAGAATAAAAGACGATAGATATGGGAACCAAAAACCGTCTCGTGGTGACACGCAGCAGATCGGTTAAACATAAACTAGCCTGATTTCATAATGGTCTCCTATGGGAATCGGTGATAATCGTATTCCTTTAGACGCCTGAAATGACTCATTATTATGAAATCAGATCCGTTTCAAGTTAAACGGATCTGCTGCATGTCACCCCTTGTCCTTGCTCTGGTGGTGTGTTGGCTCCTAGGTCATTGCTTTTTATTCACTAACAGGTACTGTAGAAACTCAAAACGAAAAGTTTTTTATGTACATGTGTCACGTGGTTGGCTGTCCGTGCGCTGCTGAGGTAGGGTGACGTGAATGAGCGAAGGCTTGCGTGAACAAGGTCTTGCGTATTGGGAAATGAAAGACAAGGTATAACTAATAACTAACTAAGCCTAACTAAGTCTAACTGAGCCTCATTTAATCACGATATCATCCTCCGAGTGGAGGTCACCAGGATTTGGGGAAATGATTGGAGAGCTGTTGTGTGGACGTGAGGGGAGACTCGAGCCGCTCTGCCGAGAAGTGGAGGGTCGGCAGGCGTGAATGGCTCCGTTGCGAAATTTTCAATCCGCGGGCGTGGACGGCACCGTCAAGAGGTACCGAGCGAATGCCCCGAATATCCGGAGACCTCCACCTTTTAAGGCAAGTCTGGGCGGAGAAAGTGCCGAGCCAAGGTGAAGGGGCTGGTACAAAAGGGGCGAAAAGGGGTGAAAGGGGGGCAACGAGAACACATGGACAAATTCGAAATACTATATTTTCTATGTTGGCTTGCTTGTTGTTTGGCAGGTAAGGATATATCACTCTTGATTAGCTGTCAGGTTACCATCATACAATGCGGAGCGAGAATGTTATTTCTGAACAGAAAACTAGAGAAAGTGGACAGAATGGCAGTGGACAGAATGAACACTTGGGCATTTTGACAGATCAGGTGTGAGAGGACCAGAAACCCTGGTCTGGGAGTCGGCGCTGGTTTCTTCATCGAGAAGTATGTTTTTTAACTTCTGATCAGAGGCATGTAGGAGGATTCCATTGCTTCGTTGACGATTAGGAGACAGAAATCCTCAAGCGATCAATGAAAGTGGATTCTGACTAGACTCGAGCAAGATCTCAGAATACCACATTTTGACGAGGTCAACCTTTTTAGAAAAAATAACTCTAACCCATTTGTGAGTACGGCCCTCAGGAATCTTCCTTTCCCTTCGTATCCTCCAGGGGACTCGCAAGAATCGGCAGGAATTGTGGGATTCTCTTGGGCATTTGCGCCCATGCAACCATTTCCATTTCTATGTTCAGACTGGTCTTGAGATGATTCGAATGTTCTTGCTGCAAGGGAGATGGGTAGAGCGTTGATTTCCTGGAACTGCCCATTCTCATCTATGCCAAAGGGGAATTGTTCTGCTTCTGAATGCTTAGGCCCGAATGCTGAAACCCCCTTTAGTTAACGGTCATTTAAAAATTAATGGACTCCAATGGGGAAAAAGAGCTGTGCCAAGGCCAAGCCTTAACGAGTGAAGGCAATAGGGCCGAAAAGTGCGCAATTTTTCATCACAGTCCAATGAGACGCCGAAGAATGATGCGAGAAATGGCAGACAGCCGCTTTGTAATGGAATGGAACATTCATCCCGAGGAAGACGATCGGAATGGCTACACATAGTGCAACACCTCACAGCGTTAACATCGTATAATAATAAAAAAATCTGAAAACGTGAAAAAAAAATTCTTCATACAATAAATCAGCAGAGATCCGATCTTAGCGTTTTTTTCCCCGGCTTTGATGAAATTCCTGTTCCTCTGCGACAAGAAACTGGACGAAATCTCTTCCGCGGGAATCCCGTGTCCTTAAACGGCACATGACAAACTTGCAGTTTTTAAGCGTGACGACCACGTCGGCAACTGGCGCACTGGCTGCACGACGGATTGCGCCGGGCGAGAGGAACCCGCTCACTGTCTGTCGGCTGGTTGCGGTTCTCCGCGCCCGACGGCTTACTTCGGTCTGGGGCGGGAACGGGACGTGGTGGTCCGCGAGCAGCGCCTCGGGGTCGGAGGGCATTGGGTCGTGGCCGGCGGAGGGCATTGGGTCGTGGTCGGCGGAGGGCAATGGGTCGTGGTCGGCGGAGGGCAATGGGTCGTGGTCGTGGTTGTGGTCGTGGCGACGGGGTAGTACACGGCGCAGAGTTCGGGGCACGTTCGGGGGCAGTGGTACTTGAACTCGCAGATGTAGCGGCACTCGCTGTGCCTGCATCCTCCCGGGATCTCGCACACTTTCACGTATTCGCAGTAGCGGCAGTACGGACACACCCGGATGCCTCCCGCCCGGAGGTCTTCCCTCATCCTCTGAAGCGAGCCGGGGAAGGCGCGGACGGGGACCCAGACGAGGATCAGCGCGAGGAAGAACTTCATCTGCGGGCTTTCCCGGCGCGGCGGGGGATCGCACTCTCATCGGTTTAGAGGATCCCTTTTTTTTTTTTTGGGACCACACCCATTCTCTGGCGGGACCTTTGGCGATAAAGAGGCAACCCAGATTCGACCCACGATAGGCAGATGCCCATTGTTCAATTCGGCGGTTTTACTGCTTTCCGCTCGTTGACGGCGCCGATGCTTATCGGCTCGCCTGCATCGGCAGGCGGAAATAATCCCAGGGCAATTCAAGGTCATGGACTCCGTGTTCGTTCGACTGAAGGTCTTTTCATTCGAGCGAGGCTGCGAACGCAGGGCGTGGATAATTTGAATAATTTGAAAGGAAAATCTCGGATCCCGCCCGACCCGGAAAGCCCCTCGCATTTTGCATGCGCAACCAGGACGGAACTTGAGGGAATTCGGGAGGCTTTGAGGACTCGAACTCTCCAAATTGCCCGGTCATTGAACTCGAGCCGATGTGATATCGCAAGCAGGGGTAGTCCTACGAGAAACTGTAGGGAGAGACTGAGCGCTTAACGTTCCACGTTCTTAACACTTTGCGTATCCACTCACGAGGATCTCCGTTTTTGGGTCCTTTCGCGAGTCCTTCTGCTTAGCCTATGGCCGAAAATGTCATAGCCCGTCGAGCTTTACGCTAAGGTTAGGTCAGATCGACGGGGTAAAATGCCCGGTACGCAATGCGTTAACGAGATGTCTCGGAGATGACGTGATTCATCTTTATAGGTCCTAGTTGCCCTCGGAAGTGGAAGATTGAAGTCCTTCGAAAAAAAAATGTAGGCATAAGCATAGGCATATTTCTAGATCCAATCGCAATTACCTCTTAACGTGTCATTACTAAAGCGAAAACACCAAGGGATAAAACCAGAGAAATTACATGATGTATTTTTGGACGCGATCCGCATCAGCATCATGTATTACAAAAGCGGCGCAGGTAACAACTCATAAATCTGCATGATAACCCTCAAATGTGACGCCACGAAAGGACAGAACGGAGAGGAAACGCATCCGTCCATGCAACCGGGGACAGGGCAGCAGGGTTCGGTGACGGCCACCTCCTGCCTCGCGCGCCTCCCTCCCTGCGCCCTCGCAGGTCGCGTCCTCGCACGTGCGCGCATCTAGGAGGCGGCGAAAGGGACGAGGAAGAAAGTAGTCTCGAGCATCGTGAACGATTTTGACTACGTGAAAGAACCGGTACCAAATTAGATATGAAAGCACGCCATGGATCTCGCTAAAAGGTCCTTTTGTGGTTATCCTCGAGGGCGTCCTGCATCTTCCCATCCGACTACAAGGTCAAACAGGCCAGTCCATTTTGTTCGGCCCTCGAAGTCCTCTTCAACAGTCGGTTGCGGAAAAATACTGCAAATTTCCGCCTGTCTGCATAAAAGATTAGGAATACGGCTTTTGTTGTGGCCCCTTATCACCCCTGAAGGCTTCCATCCGGCCCCCCGCCTTATCCAGTTTGACACCCCTGGTCTATCAAGGAAAACTTCCTTGCATTATTCCTATAACAAAGCGAGCTTAGATGCTTAGATCCCCGCGGCGTAGACTCGAGAGGACACCGGGGAGACGAACGCGATGCGAAATCCAATGATCATCCTGGCGATCGCCATCGATTGCGAAATGAGCTTCTATCGAACGGCAATGTAATATTAGCTGCCGGATATGCGATAAGCGGCGCGCCGCTTCCCGTGTGCTTCGGCCTCGCAGTGTGTCCATGGCCATGATTGGGGGGCATGTTCCAGGCTTATGTCCGAAAAGTTATAGCAGGACGACTCCAAATTGAAAAGTACAATAATTCGAGGGCACCCTACTAAAATCGTGGACAGGTTGCAGAGGTGAAAACCAAATGCCGTCGTCTCCGGAAAACATTTCCACCTGGATCCACAGAGTTCATCGTGATGGATGACGAGCACTACATGCATTTCGATGAAAGCAAATCAACGTCAACCATGTTCTACAACAGCAGTAACCGCAGTACAACTCCAACAGAGAAACAAGTCCGAAGCCGTTGGTGTGGCAGGCTCTCAGCATGCGTGGACGGAGTCCAGTTCACGCGGTTCCCCATGGCATGAATGTGAACAAGGAGCCTCAAGGAATGCATTAAGAAGCGTCTCATCCCCATTCGAAACAAGCAATATCCCAATGGGGATGCGAGGCGAGAAGGCAAGCGCCCACCATGCAAACACCGTTACGCAGCATCTTCAATCCGTGGGAATAAAGATTGTGGAAAGGGAAGAGAAACCCCACTAATTTCCCACAGGCAAGACCAGTCGAGCGCTACAGGGCAGAAATGGACCGACGGCTAGGCATCTTCAAAAACCCTGCTGAAAATTTGGACGTATTATCTCGTCGAGTAAAGAAAGTCCTCAAGGACATTCCCGAAAGCTACGTCCAAGAGCTTATGAGTCGTGTGCGAACGAAACTGCGCCGCATCAGTGACTCTGGTGTGTATTCAGTTGAATGAAGTGGGTGTTCCATTGAGCAGTGTTTGCATTCTTATTAATATCATACTTCTTCCATGTGTAGATAATTGAGATTGGTTAGATATTGATGCGGATACTTCATGGCAGTCCCTTACTCTTCTTTTTAATCTCCAACTGTCAGGTGGATCACAAGGGATTTCGACTAAGGTTCGTCTAGGGATTCCATAGTCCCTGGGCTAGCCACCCAATAATAGTAATTTACTTTGCTGCAAAGAAATACGGATCAAAAAGATGCTGTACCTGTATGTGTCAGACACAACCAATGCTAAATCTTCTCTTCCGTTCCGCAAATTGAGGAACTTATTCTATAAATTGTCTGTGGAATGGGTTACGTAGGGCAGACCAGCACGGCCCTAAACCTCCGCATCAACAATCATAGGTCACACATTAAGCACAATAAAGGACATTGAAATTAAGCACTTCCAAAGTCACCCGTTCGATAGTGGATCACACGGGTGCGATTCGGAGACGGATGGGATTTATTTCCTCTTATTTCTATGAGGCTCGGGCACCCCGCATAGGATTCATTCCTTTGCCACTTCGTCCCTGCATGGTGGGAGAACAAGGACCTATCACATGCGAAACCATTTTTGGAAAAATAGTAATTAATATATAAAATTATGTGCAAGGCATGCAACTTAGCGTGCGTGGGACGAACAACCACTTCGCCTCATTTGAGAATCGACAATCAGATCGAAGCAAATGAATTCGAAGATTTAGAGATTCAACACCTCCAAAATCACAGCTTCGAGAACATTGGCACTGAAATTTTGCACCTGGTCCATGGAAAGAATATGTTACCGATTGAGGAAGCCTGTATCGCACGAGAGGGCACATTGTATCCCTGTGGTCCGAATGATCGGCATAACACATTAATTACGGCTAACATGACCAATTACATTAATCACGGCTAACATTACCACGTCACCAGAATCTTTCGGCACTTACAGGATGATGAAATAGCCCATCGTACATAGGGAAAAAGTAAGGAACGGAAGACTTAATTCACATAACTAACCTCTTTCACGAATTCGTGAACTTTCCAAAGTTAATTAAAAAATGGCGGGATTTCTTCTATTCTTCAGCAAAGATAATAAACTTTATTTAAAAAGATGAACTTCCTCACAAAGCACAAGTTAAAATTGCTGCTAAAAAGAATTTTAACTGATGCAGGTTGCATGAGCAAGCCCAAGGCTTTCTGAACTTAAAAAGGTCAGTTTTGAAAGATGAGAAAGCCAAAAGTAAATATCCAAGTGCGTACCCTAGACTATCCTATAGTCAAAGAAAAGCACTTGGCCGACTGACGTGCAATCGTAGCTCCTTCTTGTGGAATCCCGATTTCCGCTCGGAAGTAAAGTCGGGATTAAGGACTCCTCATTCATGTGAATGAAACAAGGCATGTTGGTCAGTGTTCGTGGGGCAATAGAATATTCCCTGGGCGATCGATTCTAAGGTCAAGAGGGAAGTTCCTTCCGTTTTCCCTGGGATGAGCCACCCCGCGCCATCCAATCTCATTCCATTGAGGATGTCGATGTTCCGCAGAGTGGACCTGCGAGGACGTCGATTGCCCGGAGGAGCAGTAGTGCGTCATGGCCCACATCGAGTGCGACCTGCCGCCCGCCGAATGTCCCGAACAACCTTACTGCATATCCCAGATTGTAAACCCTAATCTTTCTTTTTATTGTAAACATCCGTTACATTCTCCCATAAGAACAGCTCCACACTGAAATTAGTTATTCCTGACTTTGGTGAGAAGGCATTTGGATTGGTGAAAATATAAGAGTTGGTAAATGAATAAGAAAACGTTGATAACAGCAGTGACGAAGCGCATTCAGGAGAAAGTGGGCTAGAAATCTTCAATCGACATCAATTCCATAAGGTAATATGTAATTACATACAGGGAGTTTCTGCCTTGATTGCAAATGGGTTTCCCCCTAAGCATAAATTGGAGAAAGTCAGAGTCTTGCTTGTCTCACGCGTTGAGAGAGCAGAGAACTAGGTGAGATAAGTAACGTCGTCTTCTTTAGCTCCTTTTTTGGCATTGGCCGCATGCGGATTACTTGCAGAAGTCACAGTCTGCTGTCATTCAGAGTTCAACGGAACTGCTGTCGGTTGCCGTATCGAGAGCATGACAATTGAGAAGATGTCGTTTCTTTTTTTCGCTCACAGACTGCCTGCCGGGTTACACCAGTATCATGCAGTGCATCACGACGCGCTGACTCCCCGGGACCTAGACCTTCTGAGTTTCGCATCGTGCGAAAATGTACGCCCCAACAAGAAAAGGATTATGAAAGAAATAAAGGAAATGCCAATAATGCGAAGAAACCCAAATGGATGAGACCTTTATCGTGAAAGTTCCAAGAAGTGAAAGCAACTCGACAGGAATCAAGACAATCAAAATATTACTGCATATGTTCTGGCACCGATACCAGTTCTTTCCGCCAATTTCTTTCATCAGTCATGTGATGAAACTTTTAAATTACTGGTGTCATTTGTTTCCGCAGCATTATAGATGCTTCTTAGGCACAGCCATCTTTTCCACATTACCGAATGAATGCCTTGGTTGAGTTTGTGGGATTTCTGGTGTCACACGCTCAGTAGGTAAAAAAAAATTGGATCAGAATGCTTTAATGTGCATCCCAGGAAAACAAACAAGTTCAGCTGAAGTGCAATTAAAGTAAGACAAGCACCTAAAGAAAATTGCATTAAAAATATCTGGAACAATTTCGTAGAGAACCTCATACTAGTATCATATTGAATGTTGAAACAGAACCATGGCTGCCAGGAAATGCAGATGAAGTTCATATTGCCAAGGAAGGAAGAACGAAACTCTAAGTAAACAGAATTGAAAGTGGGACATAACATGCTTGAAAGGCTTCATTCTGCTTTAGCATATTGCTTACTAGACACTGAACCCGTCGATTCGCCGCTCTGACCTAAGCCTCAGTCACCTCAGCCTGATGCACAAGGCTAGGACTTTTTCCGCAAAAGGCTAAGAAAAAAGACTCGCGGAAGGACTCAAAAACGGAGATCTCCATGGGCGGTACGCAAAATGTTAACGAATTCATCTGCATTAATTATTTAATTTTTTTCATTGAGAAGGAATTGCATTAATGCAGGTTGGTGTCACACCTGAGATTGAAGAGAGAATACTCGCCTGCAAATTCTTCTCAAATGTGTGGCAAGTATTCATCGAAGACCACAAGGGAAAAAACTTTCCCTGCGACAGAGCATGATATCCTTTATACTTCTGATGGCTGCCTCTGAGTAACTTCAAGAATCAGCATCTTGCATCTTCCAATGCTTCTCTGGGTATCCCAGAATGATGCAATTTAAGGTCTTGAAATATTTTAACTATGATCTATTAGTCTATGCTAGCGGTATTCAAATTGACTATTTTTTTTTTTTACATTACACTGCTTTAACGGCACTCAAGAATAATCGCGATAAACTCTTTTTTATTATTATTCATATTTGGAATCCTTCGCTGACAACTAACGAGATCAGTCATTGTTTAGACGCTCCGACACTTCTAAATATGTAAGCATCAACATTTTAATAAGGAAGCCTTGCCTAAACTTGCCCAAAATTCCGAGCATCCACATGCTGCAGAGAAAAAATGTTATCAATGAACGTTATTACTGCGGCCCTAAGTGCCTGTGCGACCCTCGCCTTAAAAAGTTTGGGGACCGCTGCTCTATGCCATCAAATGAAGTCAAATGTTTATTCATACTTTTAAAAGTGACACTCGTGCACACAACTCCTCATTGGCTTCCACGCCATTCTTATCCCCGTAGTAACAGACAACTTCCCTCAATGTCAGGTAAGCCTTGGAGAAGTCCTTGGCTTTCATGGTCGCAGCATCAAAATTACTCCTGGCATCCTCCACAATTGCTCCTTAAGTGTGCATGAGCGCCTGTCGCTTCCCTTTGCGTATGCCGTGTCGACCGTCGCATGAATACCTCTAAGTTGCCGGAAGCTGCCATTTAGTGAAGAGCAAAACTGCATTAAGGTTTGATATCATCTGTTTCAGATCCGACGTCACCAGGAAATTCATCTTCATTCCTGGAAATCTGCAATTCAAAAATTATGCCAGCCTCAAAGACGAATGATGGATTTGCAGAAGAAGCCCCTGAAGTGCCGATTACAACAAGCGGCTGATGGGTGAGCATTCTCTCGTCTTGCCCCTCATCATTATTATTTAAAAAAAAAGATATTTAGAAATACCAGCAAATTTGCTGACTTCTTCCCATGGACTATATGATCCTGCTCCAATCGGTTGTCATCACAGAATCCTCAACGCGAACAGACTCAAATTCCCGAGAATGACAAGTCTGCGAAGGAAAAAAAGCCGACGAAGCTTTCGCTGAAGGCGTTGGAGTATCAGCTATACTTGAAGATTGAATTTACGAAGGCCACAACTTTGCCCAGATGTTTTATGATGAACCTGTGAACTCCAGCCTGAGACAGCAGTACTTGGCTCTAAGTGGCAAACAAATCGCTTTGGGGGGAAAGATGAAGAGGTAATTGCCTTGGCATTGGAAAACCGCAAAGAGCTGAAGCTGAAAGGTAATTGGCTAAATAGGTAAATAGGTAACTTAAATAGGTCTAGAGCTAACTTTTTTAAAATACAAGGATGTGATGAAAAGGTTCTGCAGTTAAGAATTAAAACAGAAAATGGAGGGAAACTTTTAGTTGAACTCCTCTTCAGTAACGTTGGAATTCATTTCATGAATTCTTCTCTGAACTCTACAATTATTCAGGCCACTTCACACTCCTTTTGGGGACCCCCTCCTTTGTCATCAACTGACAAACCAGATTCAAACTTCAGACAAATGTGAGTGAAAGTAGACAAATGTGAGTGAAAGTTGACAAATGTGAGTGAAAGTAGCCAAATGGCTGATACGCTTTATTCTTGAGCACAAAAGTTCACGAAGACTGACGGAACTAAAAGTTTTTCCTTACTTTGGGCAGCTGTAATCTGTGCACTCAGAAAGTAACATGGCACATTCTGCATTTTATGCTGTCAGCTTTTTTGCAGAAGTATTAATACACAGCTTTTAGCTATATTCATGTGTAATCATTAGAACTTTTTGATCAACCCACATATTCTGTGTCTATTTCCCCCATTTTTTCAAAGCTGATCAATTGAATTCCTTAGGATATCACATACCTTCTCATGATGGAGATCCCATAATCTGCGCTATCACATACCCTATCATGAGGCAGCAAGCAGCACTCTTACCATCATCAAGCAGCCCCTTACCATCAGCAAACGAGACAATATTTGTAGATACCACATCAGGCATGGATGCAAGTGGGGTCAGTGTCACTTTCGTGTTGGTCCAAACTCTAGCTGGCGCTGCACCGATGTGTGTGCTTCTTCGACATGGGCTTTCAACTGGACGCACATAGGAAAATATTTGGATCGGCCAAAACAGGGACAGGTATATCCCCAAAAGCATTCGTGAGAGATGACTCCTCTGCTGAGCGGAATACCCTTGCAAAAACATATAATGCAACAGGATTGGAGGCGCTCACCACTAATGTCGTTTTAGCGACATTACAACCAATTGATGATCTGCATTCGGACGGTTAAAAGTGGTGTCATTGGAAATAAAAGACGTGAAAAGCGGTGAGAAGATTGTGTATATTCCAGCCAGCTAGGTTAATCATTCGGGGATGCACTCGGGGACAGGGTAGCAGGGTTCGGTGACGCATACCACCTCCTGCATCACGCATGTCTCTCCCGGCTCGCAGGTCACGTCCTCGCACGTGAACGCATCTAGGAGGCAGAGAAGGGGACGAGAAGCCTTGAGCAATCTCGACGGACCAGGTGAAAAGGCGTCTGTGGTTCTTAGTAATCTGAACGGCCTGACGCGGATAACTTCGATGGCGTCCCGCATTTTTCTCCGCTTCGTTCAACGCCCTTTCAAGAGGTAATTCGGAGGACGCAGAACAGAT
The DNA here is from genome assembly GCA_905338385.1 of Darwinula stevensoni. Classification (NCBI taxonomy): domain Eukaryota; kingdom Metazoa; phylum Arthropoda; class Ostracoda; order Podocopida; family Darwinulidae; genus Darwinula; species Darwinula stevensoni. The sequence continues at coordinate 42,747 of CAJPEV010000951.1, forward strand.
GCTTTCTTTGCGAAGTTTACTAAGATGATAATTACCTGATAAAAATTACCACTAATAGAATAATAACTCCTACTTTCATTAATACCATCATCATATTAATGATTCATATGTTAACATTATCCATCTGATGGTAACGTACCGTAAGGCACGCAGAAGGGCATGAGAGGGCAGAAGCCAGGGGGAAGGTCGCAGATGACGTGACCCATGACACAGTCTTCAGGGCATTCCACGTCCGAACAGGTCAGCTCTGTGGAGCATTCCAGAAAATCTCAGGTCGACGCCACTGACAAAATATCCTATTCATAGGTCTTCTCCTGACCTCTCTTACGAGAGAGTGCCAGATTTATCTGTAGTTTTTTCCCCCGAAATGGCATGAGTATGTATACACCATGTTATAATTCAACTGTACCAATGGTATTCAGCGACCACGAGTGCTGATCCTAAGACTTGAACAATTTTTCAATAAATCTATTTGACGGGAGAAAAAAAACTCCTTAGTGCTGAACACGTGGATTTGAACCTCCCAACATAAAATGTTAAGAAGAGATTCTTGAGAACTCAAAATGAGACCAATATTTAAACGCTCAAAGTTTCGCGTTCAATATACGTATATAAATACTGTTTACTATTTTCGGAAATACATATTTGCGCAACCTTCGAGTCAGTATCTTCGGATACTCAGTTTTCCTGTTCCTGCTTCGATCAACTGGAAGCTTCAGAAGTTCTTACACTATTTCCCATGCCTAAATTCGGAGGAAGAAATGCCATCGGAGAAAAGAGGTATTTTCATTTTTAATAATTTGTACGGAATGAGTATTATATTTCTTCAAAATGCTGCACAATCAAAATCGAGCATATCGAATTCACACGCCTTCAGCATTTTTTTCCTTCTATGCAAAATCCATTTCACTTCGATATACAAAAAATCTCGAACTCTAAAAAAAAAAGTTTTATAACTTCCGAGTCTCTTGGTGCTCTCGAGACTGAACGTCTTGAGTCAACGCTTGGAAAATTGTCGAATTTCTACGCTGCTCCAAAACGATAGCGAAACTGAATATTGGAGAACCTTGTAGGCCTAAATTGTTGGTAATTCATCTCCCGTCATTAAAATCAATCAGCATACGGGCAAATTAAGGAAACGGCTGATGCGTTGCCCTTACGGGGTGCCATGCATTGGTGGCCGCATCCGTTGGAGCAGCAGAGGAGGCCTTCCGAGCAATCCGCATCGCTGCTGCACAGCTCCACGCACAGCCCCCATCCCCACGGTATCGGGCATTCCGCCGCTTCGACTGCAGGAAAAACTTCCCTGGAGACTTTCATTCCTACAGCGAAGGTCTCGCTTGGATGCTTAGCGCCCTGCGGCGCAGACTCACGAGTGGACGCCAGGGAGGCGAGCGCGACGAGGAGTCCGACGATCATCATGGCGATCTTCGTCGATTTCAGGTTGCGAAATGAGCGTCTATCGAACGGCAATGGAAGATTAGATGCCGGATACGCGAGAAGCGGCACGTGCGCGGATTCCCGTGTCCTTGCGTCGCGTTCCCATGGCCATGACTGAGGGAAGATTCCAGACTATTTATCTATATTTGTCTATGAGGATGCGGTGATACAATAGTGAAGAAAACATTCTGTAACTGAACTCGATGATGAGAATCCCACTTCTGACGCGTCTCATGAACTTGCTTAAGCTTGTATAGGCAGGCGTCGGTGAAAAGTGTAACTTGTGCATCCTGACAAAGGGCTAGACGTTCGGGGCATACCGAGGTTTAAGCCGGCAATCGCAGGGACTATCGTATATCTTCTACGCGTGGGCAACAAGGTCTGCCGTACCGAGTTCTTACGTACATCCTGATCGCCGTGACGGCTGCGCGTTCCGCGTTGATCGTATGAGTGGAGATTCGGTCCTCGTCGGGAGATGAGGGGCACGTGGTGAAGTTGAGGTTTATGTGCGGTGTTTGCAGGATTTGACACAGCACAAAACGAAGGAATACCGGCTCCCTTTAAAACGCCGCAAGAGCTGGCAGGCAGGGTAGACGCTATCCAATCGTACGATGCAGGATATACAAACGTTCTAAAAGTTCCTGGAACGGTCCCACGGTGTTGGGTGATGGAGGGACGGCTGTCAGTGTTTTGTTGGGCAGGTCACTTTTAACCATTGAGAAAACGCAATACTGCATGTCATCGCTTATTTCCCCCTTACGGGATGAGACCAACATCGATCGGAGGAACTTCGAATGCTTTCAAATGGGCGGGCCTGGTGAGTGGGGCACTTTCCGTGTGTGACTCACTCATTGTAGGTGTGACTCACTTATTGCAGGCGTGAAGGTACTCTTTCCTCCTCCTTAAAGGCAGAAGGAAAAACATTCAAGGGCGGTTGTTGGATTGTAACTTCCCGCCAGGTCGTCGGCCCTTGGGTGTTTGGCATGGTGCGGCGTCATGCCGGGTGTTTGGCATGGTGCGGCGTCATGCCGGGTGTTTGGCATGGTGCGGCGTCATGCCGGGTGTTTGGCATGGTGCGGCGTCATGCCGGGTGTTTGGCATGGTGCGGCATCATGCCGGAATGTCTGAGACACGATCTGTAATCGTCGACAGGAGAGACAAGAGGACACTTCTCCCTATCATCACTCGGGTGAGTGTGCAGCTCAAAAAGACGCCTAGGCATGGCTACGACCACGAAACGGTCAATCACTACAGGGACTTCATCGATCCAGTGGCGGGTGAGACTTATTGCACTCCCCGTCCTGCCATTTATATTATTTAACGAATTCAGAAGCCAATACCCAGCGGATGGAAGCGCAGTGGGTTGCTCTTAACAGAATTGTGAAAAGCGGTCGTGGCACGGGGCTCGCCAGCCGCCTCGCAGATGGTCGGCGGCGATCTCTACGGGCGAAGACGCCATTCTTGGACGAGGGGAATCCGCCGATTCCCGCAGTGAAGCCTCCACTCCGGCGTGAAAGCGCTTTGCTGCATTCGCGAAGGCATTTCACATTCGACATTGGGCCGCTCGTATTTTCGTCTATTCGCGGCTCATCCCTGGACGGGAGACACGGCAATCCGCGATCTCTTCGAAGGAAACCCTCCTGAGAGCTGAGATTCAGTGTCGAAATGTACCTGCTCGCCGTCACGTCGGGCAGCGCGTGGGAGTCGGATAGAACAGCCTTCGTTTCTTAAGTGACGGTCGTAGGTTGTAGAAATGCGCACAGACGATGCCCAAAACCGGCTAATATCACCTCTAGAAGTGTGTATGATACAAAAGATGTGCGTCCGAAGGAATACCGCCGAGAGGCCTATGGGGTTTTCCATTACGAGGCCATAGGGTGAGTGCGTTTGCGATTCTTGTAAGCCCCTGGGCCTGGAAACCTTCGTCTACCAACAAAGCGCGTGTTGTGATTTATTCATGCAACTGGTTGGCCTAAAAGCCTTTATCTCTCCAAGCCGTAGGTTCAGCGGGATGTGCAAGATTCCGGAGCAAATGACTAATCGGTATGCCGTGCCTAGAGCTATACTACCTCAGGAAGACGCGCGTGACCTACCATCCACTGCCCTTTCAAGCCGTAGGCTAGGAGGAAGGTCGCTAGAAATACGTAGGATGTTATATAATGCGCCTGTGAAATTAGAAGCAGCTATGTAGCGAAGGTCTTTTCTTATCGGAGCGCAACGCGAGTATTGGAACGCTAACAGGAAAGCTGAAATGGAAGCAGCGTAGGGATGCATTAACTGCGCGATGAGCAAAGCGTGGAAGGTGGAATGGACTTGGCCATCCTCATCGAGTGAGAATTTAGTAGATACAGGACGTCCAACCAGTCCTTCCGCGCGATCTGGACTCTAGGGATGTGAGTGCTCTGTTGAGACCTGCCTGGCTGGACGTTTCGAGGCGGAGAAAGGCAAACTTCGGCGCAGTTGTTGGAAGTTCCGTTCGAAACCCGTTGGAGTTGAAAACGCGTTTGCTTCCTTTGATGCAAGGACCATTGACATCCTGACGATTCTTCTAATAATTTAAATCGAAAAGGTAAAAAGTTGTGGTGGTTGTGGCTGCCACCCCCAACGCGCGGGCCTACGATGCAATGCCATTCTGGGACATAGGCCATCCGCTGCCTAAAGCGCCAGGCTTACAAGGCTACGCCTTTCCAGTCCACATTATATTTTGATTCGAAGAGCCCGAGGGTTGTGGTTGTGGTACTTTTCACCCCAGCGCGCGAGGCCTAAAAGAGACTGTCATTTCAGGCCATAGGCTGGGCCATCCTGGGCTCAAAGCGCCAGGTCCTTGAGGCTATGCTATTCTAGGCCATCCAACGCTTATAGCGCTAGCTGTATCGGTCTGAGCCATAGGTTTCATACTTAGCTGTGACAAAGGGTGGTAATAACTGAATGCGTGTCACGTTTTCACTGATCGACTGCAAAATTCTACATCTGAATACATTCTTTGATCAAGTGTTTTTTTTTTTCTGTATTTATTTATTTCTTCCATTAGATCAGGCGTGGCTCTCGGGACATCCCTTCCATGCAATAGCTTTCTGCTTGCGTTACATGTCATGGTCGATTTATTTGAGTTCTCATAATTGATGAAGTCAAAATAATAACGTAAATTCTTTGTTTCATACGTTGCATAAACGGACCGCTCCTCCCATCAAGATGGTCGCGATATTTGCGAGGTGAGGCTGAACGTGAAAAAAAAATGTTGAAGGAGGTCCCCCAGGACGGCGATGAGGCAGTTGTTGCTGGTTAAAAACGTTTGCCACTGCAGTTGCAGTACGAAGTGCCTAAATCGGTGCTAGCCGTAATGGCTAGAATCGGTGATAAACAGCAAGCACATGTACGTAGGGAGCTTAGGGCCGCTCAGACCGCTGAACAGCGAGGGCTGAGCTCCGGAATAGGAGAGCCGTGCAGCCAGCTTAAGCAACTTGATGCAAGGTTGGCATATTCAGGAATTTGTCTTTAGCACTGTGCCATACATGCACTAAGTTCCCTCTGTGCCGTCGAACAAGTTCTTGGAAACGGTCCGTAATGTTTCAGAATCATTGGTGTCTGTACCGTACGCTAACGCTAATAGCCGATGAGCTAATCGGTGATGCAAGAGTGAATGTGCTAGGAAGACGAAATCAGCAATGTCGTCTTGAGTCCCATGAAAACGGGGGGGGGGTAGAGACACGATGGACGGAACTTTGAAGGCATGAGAGGCTGAAAACCAAGGAACGGCCGAGAATTGCCAGTCAGGTGTGCTACAAGTACACCAGCGAGCCTCTTGATGCCATCCTTATCCATCACGGTATAAGAAGATGGCTTGGAAAGGCATAGCATCGTAGACCCGTGCGAGGAGGTTGGCAGCCACCACCACCACCTCAATATTTGACCTGTTCAAATTAAAGTATTAGACCAGCGGCCGCTACGCTGGCCGTCTATTGTGAACATAATGTCTCCTTGACAATCCGCTGTTCACCTCATTCAGAACTGAACCGCTTCATTACATGTATACACACTTATAGCCTACAGTACACAGTGAGATTCTACGGAAATAAAAAAAAAAGGAAAAAACCTTAGCTGTGTCGATCCAAGTACGAAGCCTATGGCTCGGACTGATATAGCTCAATGGACCTGGCGCTAAAAATGTTGGACGGCCAAGCCTCAAGAACCTGGCGCTTTGAGGGGTGGATGGCCTAGCCTATGGCCTGAAGTGACAGTCTCGTAGGATTCGCGCGCTGGGGTGACAACCACCATTTCTCTCGGGCTCTTCTAATTAAAGTATACTAGCGGCCTGCGGCCGCTACGCTGGCCGTCTAGTAGGTGGAAATTTGAATCGTCTATTTTGAGCATAATGTCTCCTTGACAAGCCTCTGTTCATCGCTTTACCCGTTCGGAACTTAACCGCATCATTGCATTTTCTTGGAGATATTCCGGCTGAATGCCACAATCGTTCATTGTGAACGGTTGCAGTGTTCTTAAGACTCAAGACGACTTTGCTGATTTCGTCTCCCAAGCACATTCAGTACTTTTACATCACCGATTAGCTCATGGGCTATTAGCGTTAGCATATAATACAGACACCAATGATCCTTAAACAGTACTGATCATTTTCAAAAACTTGTTCGAAGGCACAGAGGGACTTTAGTCGCTAGCATTTTGCCGCGCATGCACTACCCTTAGGCTCTGAAGTGTCACTGGTGCTAAAGTGTGAGTTGTAGCAGGAGCATTTTTCCGTTTCGAAACAAATGCCTCCTCCCTACATCAAAATGTACAGCCTGACAGTGCTCACTGCGACAAACAACTGTAATGATTGAGACGACATTGAGAGGCATAACATCCCGAGTTCCGTGGTGTAATGGTAGCACACACGACCGGGAATCAGAAGGACTGGGTTCAAATCCCGGCCGCCCCCCCCGGCTTTCGCCATCTGAGTGCTACGTTCCTTGCATCAAATGGCTCAGCAGGCTGCACGGCTCTCTTATTCCGGAGCTCAGCATTCGCTGCCTCTACCTGCTGTTCAGCGGTCTAAGCAGCTCTACGCATATATGATTGTTGTTCATCACTGATTCTAACCATTACGGCTAGCACCGATTTTGGCACTTCCCTCCTCAACTACAGTGTCAAACGTTGATTTTGCGCCAGACTAACCGTTTTTCACCAGCAACAACTGCCTCATCGCTGTCCTGTGGGACGTCCTTCAACATTTCTTAAGAACTCAAATCGGCCATGACATGAAACGCAAACAGAAAATGGAAGCGATGGCGCGAACCGCCACACGTTTTTCACCAGCAACAACTGCCTCATCGCTGTCCTGTGGGACCAGGAAGTTGTAAAGAATTCTTGAGTTTAGCCGGTACTGTACTTTGCGTTTGTCTTTTACCTTCGCTACCGCGCTTGGCGGTGTAGACTGGATTGCCCCTTTTTTTGTGGAGACGTTTCTTGTATAACAAATGACGAACTTGCAGTCGATTAGTGAAAACGTGACACGAACTCAGCTGTGTCACGCAAAGGGTGCTACTAAGTATGAAGCCTATGGCTCAGACTGATATAGCCCCATGGACCTGGCGCTTTGAGGGGAGGATGGCATAGCCTAATTGGCTTGGCGCTTTGAGTGGTGTATGGCCTAAAATTATCTAGTCTCGTAGACCTCGTGCGTTGCTGTGATAGCCACCATCACAACTTCTTCCCAGCACATTGAATACTCTTGCAATATCGATTAGCTTATGGTACAGGTACCACTGATTCTGAAACATTAAGGGCAATTTCCAAGAACTTGTTCGACTTTAGCACAGAGGAAATTTAGCGCATGTGCAGCAGAATACTAACGAATGATTCCTGAAAATGCCTCGCCTCCACATTAGCACCGGTGAACAACAGTGTGAGCGTTAAGTGTAAGTGGCAGCAATGTGAAACAAATCTCCTCTCCCTACAGCAAAATGTGCAGCCTGACAGTGCTCGTTGCACAAACAACTGTAGTGATTAGAGATGACATGGAGAGGTCTGACAAAATGTCCCGAGTTCCATGGTGTAATTGTAATGGTGCTTGTGAGGTTTATTTTCTCAAGAGAAAGGAAAGGAGTTTACTTTAAGACTCACACCATCACAATGATTAAGAAGAGAAAAAAAAAACAAGAGAAAAGGAGGTGGTGAGAGCTTGGTGAATCCTACTGTGGGCCTCTGCCCAAACCTGATACTTAAATATCAGGTCTGGATCCTTTCAATGGAATTAACCTAAATACACAGGTCTAATGAACAGAGATTCACTTTTTAATAACAAGTGATCAGTACTAATCACTCACTACTAACCATCACATAATCGACCCAACTGCATGAACACAATCCGCTAAGGTCTTGAAACTCAGTGCACCCAGTCAATCCGAATTCATTGCACGAAACATAAGCACCATCAGATGACTCATTTGAATACAATTTGAATACCCGAGCACTTCGGTGAACAGACGAGAAACGATCACAAAGACGTGGGTCGCCCGCATTGGAACACGCGACCAAGAAGGGTGAGTGGCCACGAGTCCACAGTGAGAAGCGTTCTCTCCAGGCACATCTTCAAAGTTCGGAAAAAATGTTTTCCAACCAACCCATTGCTGCACTGTATTTAAAAGGGTCTAGTCCTAACAAGCTAATACTTAGACCTAAAGGTTAACAGCAAAACATGGCTCTCCTAGACCCATACAAAACAGAGCACCAACATTCTCAAGGCATCCGTGCAGATACACAAACAAGTATTACCATCAGGGGCCCACATCCACGTGGGTGGCAGTGATGCCATTACCCCATCACATAATGGTAGCACACCTGACCGGCAAGCAAGAGGGCCGGGTTCAATTCCCGGCTGTTCAATTCCTGTTCATCAGTCATTCTAGCCATTATGGCTAGCACCTCCTAAAGCAATGATTCAGGCACTTCGCCCCGCAACTGCAGTGACAAACGTTGTTTCCGCGCCAGCACCAATCGTTTATTATCTGCAGCGACTGCCTCATCGCCGTCCTGCGGGACCTCTTTCAACGTTTTTTTTTCACGTTCAACCTCACCTCGCAAAAACCGCCACCATTTTGATGGGAAGAGCGGCCCATATGCGCGAAGTATGAAACAAAACACCTACGTCATTACTTTGATTTCATCAAGCATCAGAACTCAAATTAATCGGCCATGACATGAAACGCAAACAGAAAACTCTTGTATGGAAGCGATGTCCCGAACCGCCACGCCTGACCTAACGGAAAAAAGTAAATACAGAAAAAAAAACTTCAACAAAAAATGTATTCAAATGGAGAACTTGCAGTCGATCAGTGAAAACGTGACACTCAGTTATTACCACCCTTTGATTGATATAGCGAAGTATGAAGCCTATGGCTCAGACTAATATAGCTGGCGCTATAAGCGTTGGATGGTCAAGCCTATGCCCTAGAATAGCATAGCCCGTGGACCTGGCGCTTTGAGGGGTGGATGGGCCAGCCTATGGCCTGAAGTGACATAGTCTCGTAGGCCTCGCGCACTGGCGTGACAATTACCACCACCACCACAACTCTCGGGCTCTTCGAGTTGAAGCATAATGTGGACTGGAAAGGCGTAGCCTTGCAGGCCTGGCGCTTTAGACCGTGGATGGCTTGGCCTATGATCTAGAATGGGATTGCATGGTAGGCCTACGCGTTGGGGGTGAAAGCCACGGCCACCATCACCGCAACTTTTGACCTCTTCGAATTAAAGTATTAGATTAGATGACGGCTTGGAAAGGAGCAGTCTTGTAGGCCTGGCCTATGACCCAGAATGGCATTGCATCGTAGGCCCGCACGTGGGGGTGACAGGCACGACCACTACACAGCTTGTGACCTCTTCGAATTAAAGTGTTAAATGGCTGAATTAAACGATGGCAATTAGTCATATGAGACCTGTAAATGTTTAAAGGTATGTTACGAGAGACCGAGCTTTCCTCTGTTATTTTGTATATGGTACACGGTACTCGAGACACCGTGGGTCCGGGTGGAGGGGCTCAGAAGAGTACACGTACGTCAACAGTACCAAACATATACTTTATTTTCCTTCCTTCCCTCGCCGTAAACACAAAGAGTCGGTCGTTGAGTCGAGTCTTCTAGTCGACGACCGGTTCAGGGCCGCTGTCGGAGCTTGAAGTCTCCGACAGATGTCGCTGTCGCTTCCTTTGGGGGAGGTCACTGGTCCTATGAGGGGGGGAAGAGAGAAGGGATGACGCTTCCTAGGGCCCTGCGTTTGCTGGAGACTAAGTCCGGCTGGTCAGCTCGGGGTTTGGAAGGCGGGTAAGGGCTCTCAGCCGATGGTCACCAAGGACAAGATCGGGATCGCCGATACGGCCGCTCGCCGTGCTTGAGGTCAGTGGACGGTCTGTTGGGCGTAGCTGGGACTACTTACGGGTCAGAGCTAGGGAGTGTGGTCGTCAGGGGATTGGAATTGTGCTTTGGATTCTTCAGATCTCATTGGATTACTCGATAGGGAGATTGTTTCGTGCCGTTTCTCTGGGTCGCTTAGCGTCGGTCGTTTGCCTTTTTGGTCATTGGGGACTGTCGGGATCGTCGTGGGTCGTTGATCCGGTCCTTGTTCTTTTGCTTGCTAGTGGCCTGCGAGGTCACTCCTCTTCCCGGTGCCTAACTCACCGGTGTCCCTTATTTCTCCCCTACTGATCATTTTTTATCGCTTATTTTTAATCAACTTACGGCAGTTCCGTATTTTTTCCGTTCCATTTAATGTTGGACCGACTGGTACCATTAATCTAATCCATACAATAACTTAATTGTGACAAATTACAAAAAATTAGACATATACAACGAGATGCTTCCGCGCCATCTCTGGGCGGTCTTAAAATCTATTTTACTTGCTGCTCCCGTGATAGGTATGTGCAGCAAACTAAAGAAACACGGAGATGCAACTCCCACCTAGGACGTCGCAGCATCCACTTCCTCTCATCAACCATGTCCAAATAGGGATGCCTTTGGCCATCCTTGAAGACGTCAAATTTGTCTTGTTTTATTTTACGTAACTACGTAAATTTTGCCAAATGCCCCACAAAGTGGGCCTTCTTCCTCGAATAATCTAGTAAACTTACCTTGGCGTGCCGCCACATGCCCTCAAAGGTGTTCGTATGGGTGGTGGATCCTTTGCTCTGATTGACGTTAGTGGTTCACAGTCAGGTGTTTGAAAGCCGGGCTCATTTGAGATGTCTTTACGTGCAGCCCAACAGATTAAGATGAGGCGGAGTAACGTGTCTGAATTCCTCTCCTTGGCGGGAACGAGGAAACACCTTCCCGTTCCTCGTTCCACGCCTCCTAAAACCTATTGACCGTCGACATGGTGACTTGTCGGTGATGGTATTTCCTTCGGCCGAACTTTCGTCCTACTCCACGATTTTCCCCTCTCACCTTTCCAAATGCCTTCTTCAATGCATACATGCGATAGAGGAAACTTCTACTTCCCTTGAGTTGTGGAACCACACTTGTGGAATGTCTTAACATGCGTGTAGAAAGTCTCACCTCTCGACAGACCGAGGCCCAATCCACGACTGTCCAGGAGGAGACTCCTGCTTCATGGGTGATGTACTCCAGGGACACGTCAAGGAACCAGAGATAAATAATATGCGAAATTTCGATTAGTCGTAGGTTTGGATTTAGAAAGAGGGAATCCTTCCTGATCAATGGTAACTCATGCATTTGATTTTATTATGTCCCTTCTTTGATCCTTGGTCGTTTTGAGTTACTGTAAATCAAAGATGTGGACTAACAAGTACAACAAATTTAGATGGCATTATTGGACAAAGAGACCGAGGTTTTCAGGAAGATTACTCAATTGTTAAGCTACCACGGATCGAACTAGGAAGCTTCTGTGGCAGTTACAAGAAGATCTGCTGTTCGAAGAACAGTTTTGACGCGAAGAACTGAGCTCGATTCATGTACCAGCTCTCTTAGCTCTTCAGTGCCAAATTCTCCCTCATCCTCTTCTGTCATGCCATAATCATGGGAAAAGGCTTGTTGTTTCATCCATCTTTTCTTCTCATTTTCCTCACAAAAAAGCGCCTTCTTCATTCTCACCCTATACTTCTAGGCCTCTCTTTTTTTGATCAAGAGCCTTACCACGAACTGCAAGCATTGACTACGTTCTTCAACATCCCGTCAGTTATAGGTAAATGGAGCCTCTCGTACAACTCTTAGCCAATAATATTTACTCCCGTACACCTCAGAAGCCCAATTAATAGCGCTCTGCAGAACTGCAAGACTTGTCGAAATACAATAATGCAAGCGCTCTAAATGCACCGATTTTGAACGGTATCTCATGTACACATTGTGTGCAGCCTCTGGTAGTTTGCTGTGGCCTTTGCCGAGTTCTGGATGAATATATAGATGACATTCACCAGCTCTCCGAAGGCATTCTATTTGGTAAAGGGCGAGATGAAGAGGGCAACTCAGGGTCGTGGAAGAGGAATATTTGCTACGCTGCTTACAGCGAGAAAGGTCTTCATCATCTGCCCATATTCCACAGCCACAATCCTAGCATGCTCATCTTTCACATGATGAAAAGCAAGAGCACGTAAGTTGTTCCTGAAAACCTCGGTCTTTTAGAGCATCAGCATCAACAAGAGCAGAAAAAAGTTAATCCTAGAATAACGGATGAATGCCTCCGCCAATCAGCCACATGATGGTTTATTCCTGTGCTTCTTCCCCAAGCATTTGCATTTCAATTCAAACAACTCGGGGAAGGCTTACTTATGATTGTCTGCAGAGGCTTTCGTCACTTTCTTCAGAGCGGCTTATTTTTGTAGTATATTAGTGTGAGCCCTAGCTGCGTGCCCCCCACAAATCATAATTTTGGAAGAATCTTCATCAGGATATGCCTCTCGGAAGCTCACCTTGCTCGTAGAGTCCTTGTCCTGCCAATTGACTGCAACATGGACACCACGAGTCCGCAAGTAATGAAAGCCCTTGCTGGCAGCATATCCCTCGGCTGACTCGGAAGTTCCATCATAGAGGGGAACCCTGCATAATTTATCTCTCCCGCGCTGCGACAAGTGAAGAACATATGAGTACCCACTAGTGAGGAAATCTCTGATAACAAAAGAAAAATTCTTGCTGTGGGATCCCCTGGTTAGCCAAGCAACGTCACTCGTTGTGATGGCACGGGATATGCTGCCAACTTCATCTGAATCTTTCTTCGACATCTCATACAAAGTCCTACTACACATCTTGTCTACCATGGTTTGGATTGGTTCATACATGTACAACAACGTCCTAGCAAAAGTCTTCGAGGTAACCGCAGCCATTCCTAAAAACCTAGACCAAACATCCGATAATATTGACTCTATGTTAATCCTGCAACTATTGCTGCGACTTGCAGAATGACGCTATTGAGCAGACGGCGAGTAGTTTGCAGGGAAAGGGATGATTCATAGTGGATCAGTCTTGCCTGGCAGGAATGGCACGAGAATTCAAGTACAATTCCTCCTCCTTTTCCACTTGTGGAATGGGAAACTGGGAGGAGGTTGCCTAATAGGGAGAAACATGAGCGTCGATAATCATAACTATTCATTTCATATAGGTAAGCAATAGATTTTCTTTGATGCCTTCAAGCTAATAGTTCATTTTCTATTTAGAGTTCAATTTTCAGAAGCGATTATTCAACTAACCTCGACAGATGGATCCTCCAACAACAGTGTTACAGACAGGAGGATGAAATCGGAGAAAATTTTCAAAGCTCTCTGTATCTGCGAGGAAAAATCCCCTTCGTATATCGCCCATGGCCTCGTTTGTCCAAGATAAAAAAATGCAGGCATAATTTAATTTATATTGGTGACACTCCTTCATCGGAAAGATAATGCCGTCTGATCGGTGGCTCACTACATTTTCCTGGTTGTGGTACCAAGAGTTTTCATATGTTACAACCTGAAAATTGCTAAGCTGATTTATTGAGCTCAAAACTTGAAATTGCAAATAGCTCCAACATACCAACTGATGAACTTGTTGGCCCTTCAGGCTCTGAGTCGCTGGATCCGTTACTGGTTGAACTGCTACCTGCAGCAGGCATCGAGGGCATCTCATGCTCTGTAGCGTGAAGGAAAGGTCTTCAGTCATGAGAGAAGGAAAAGAATACTTTCATGGATATAATAAAATTGCCCATGCCTGAGGAGATGTTGCAAGGGAGACCCACCAGGGAAAGAAACAATCTAATAATTCTTCTTTTGTTGGTCTGACCACCCATTGGCCAAGGCTAACCTCTCATATACTAATAGGTACTGTGCCAAATCAGTTCCAGGAACATAGGATGGCGGTCTCATGACACACCTTGAACTTACTACCACTTGTGTGCCAGAATTACTGTTAGCTTGGGTGGTGACAATGGAAGAATCTTGGATACTTCCCTCAGTTGACTTACTGACAATTTAAAACAATGGGCCCTCAAAAAAAAATTGAGGGGTGGAAAATGTAAACCTAAAAACTCTCACAGACTAATACATTAAGCCCCAAAACATACTACCAGTTTATAAAGTACCCGGAGGTGATGTGAGATGATTTAGGCCTACTTCCTCAAAGAGACAATCCACTTGGAAATTACCAATAAAAATTAGACGCCGCTGCCACCAAGTTGTCACGAGTTTCGATGTATTTTAATGTTTAAGGAAGCCAAAGGTAGCGGGCTTATGGGTTCTCTGCCCTGTGACAAACAGTGCTCCAAACAAAAACAAGTGGATTCTCACTCACGCACCACAAGCACACATTTATTTATGGTAAATTTATCACCTTAATTTGGACATCACCAACAGGTGAAGATAAACCGGTGAAGACAAGCCGATCAGGAAAAAGCTGGTGAAGATGAACTGGTCAGGTAAAACCAAACTTTCAAAGTTCGGGGAAAATATTTTCCAACCAGCCGTCTAACAAAAGGTCACTGCTAGGCGGAAGGTTGGATCAATTGGGAGAAACTCACATTACCAGCTTAGGCCTAGGCCTACATACATCCAAGGCCTACACAGGTACACAAAGACTCAATACACTGCTCTCTTGGGTTACAGTAAAAAAACACTATAGAGAGAGACACTGCGAGGTGAGGCACATGCCGGAAGGAAGTGGCAGGGAATGGCGTATTTTGTGCGTCTGCCTTCACGCCTTCCACCTCCACAGTGTTGCCAACCCGAGCAGGACACAAAGACATATAACCGGCAACAAACATTCACCCAAAAAGAACTGCCAAATATGGCCAGGAAATCCAGGCCCACTGGGGGATTGTGAACCACGGCTGGGCTGCACAGAGGTCACTCCCCGAGGGGTAATTGTGGTAATTGTTGTAGGGGGTCCCTAGGGAAGTGCAAAGAGGGGTCGCACAGTCACCTCCGACCCATAGTTTGGCAAAAAGTCACTGCCAAAGTTGCCGATAGATGGCCATTTGATGAGTCGAATTCGAACGATTACAACTCGGAAACCGTTGGCCTGAGGAAAACGCAAATAACGTATTTGGAAAGCTAAGCCAATCTACTTCCAAATGAGGGGTCGAGGTTCAAGCTGACTTAATAGGTCAAACGGTCATATAACTGGGAATAGTCGAATTTTTTGAGAACAGTATTTCGAGCGCTATTCGGGCCACAGATCCACCACAGACAAAAGCATGCATGCGATTTTAGAGGACCTAAGAGTCGATTTGAACACCAGATCTCATGGGCCTTGTGCAGAGCATTTTGGAGAAAAGTACCGAAATGTGCTCGAAATTGGGGGGAAAAAACGCTACTCCACGTGGTTTTTTTTGTTTTTCTCTGCTTCAAGGCAAAAATCGGGAAATGTTCTCTGATAGATCGATAGGGAAGAGTCAAATTGCAGGGACGCCAGAATCGTGTTTATACCTGCTAGGGTTCCTTCGGAAAGTTGATTCAAAGTTGTACATTTTTTAAAGAAAAATCGCCCCCCACTGGCCCTTGACAATACCATCACCAGAATGCGTCCCCAGACACACGTGGGTGTAAAATCACGCCAGATACGAATCTTCGAAAGGAGTCTATGCATAAATCACCACGATGTCTACCCGGACTCCCGCGAAATAAATTACGTTTCTGACCGGGATAAAAATCGCCTCGTCTCTGCCAACGTTTACGCGCTTGCCATAGAATGTGAGCCCTGGCTCCTCAAAAGCAAAAATCACAAAATCTTCTCTGATCTGAAGAGTCTTTTCTATCGATGGCTGGTTCGCTCAGAAAGTTCATTCGAACCAAGATGATATTTCGCCCTCCCCTCAACAAAGGTGTCGAAAAAGTCTGAAATCCCATCTCAGACGTAACTCGTGCAATTTCCTCTGATTGATCGATAGATACGAGTGCCTGGCTGCATTAATCCTTGTGATCTCTGGCAATTCTTCGGAAAATTCATTCAAGCCAAGCGTTTCCACCGGAGGCTTTCATCGGCGCGGCCGATCAGGTATCCCTGCTGAAAAATCACCGCATATTTTCTTGACCCGTCGACAGCAAAAACGGTCTCTCGATCGAATCGACGCCCGAAACACCACCTCTTCTCTCCCTGCTCACTCCTGATGTCGCTCGCTTCCGACGGTTCTCCACCCCTCTCCTCCTCTACGCTCGCTTCTCATACGACTTCCATACTCAAATCTCGTAATATTCTCTGATCGATGGGGTTCTCTGGAATGTACGGACACATTCACGCTTGAAACATACGGTCAGGTTCTCTCGGAAAGTTCCGGTAGGATATCCACCATCCGCCTCCACCCGATCGGGTATCTCTTTTGCATAATCATTGAATTTTTTTCGACACGTCGACGGCGAGTCTGAGAAATGTATATATGCCTTTCGACACCAAATTTTCTGTCTTATTCCCTTGAGATGGCCCGAGTCTTGCAATGATGTCGAATCATAGGTTGCGATTTTGGTATGTCTCATTAGTGTAGTGGTTCCCAATCATTTTTCAGCTGCGGCACACCCAGCCATTCGCTTACTCTCAATGGGAAACTCATGCTTGCTTTGCTGAACAGTTCGATACGAGGCGTGATAACGCAACTCCAAGCTTGTTTTCCACCGAGGTTTTCCCTCAAGTTTTTTTGTTTGTTTTAGATTTTTAGTATTTGTTGTCAATTCTCAAATCTCACGGCACACCTCGAGGCACATCGTTTGGGTGCATTAGAGGCACTGCATTAGAGGCTGACCTCTCCGTCATCATTTTATGAAACAATTTGAATTTGGTTGCCTTTTTCATGAATTCATTCATGTATGTTCGATTTGTCGAATGGCTTTGGCTAAAATCTCGTTTTCCTGTGTCTTTCCTATTCTCAATACGTTATGAATGACGTCACGAGAAAACTGAGTTTATAAAATATTTCCGTTTTTTTCATTTCTTTTCGACGATGCATCCCAATTTTTCCTATGAATTCAGCAACGTTTTTCTTCCCATTCCTCCATCTTCGCAAAAATTCGATACATCATGTCATCCAACATCATGAGGTGGAATCGTCTACGATTCAGAGTGGACGTCAGTCGCCTTTCTTGGCATTCAGATTGTCAAATTGCGAAATTTCTCCTTGCTTAGCATGG
>CAJPEV010000951.1:60426-84632 GCA_905338385.1 Darwinula stevensoni
CCCCACTGGCCCTTGACAATACCATCACCAGAATGCGTCCCCAGACACACGTGGGTGTAAAATCACGCCAGATACGAATCTTCGAAAGGAGTCTATGCATAAATCACCACGATGTCTACCCGGACTCCCGCGAAATAAATTACGTTTCTGACCGGGATAAAAATCGCCTCGTCTCTGCCAACGTTTACGCGCTTGCCATAGAATGTGAGCCCTGGCTCCTCAAAAGCAAAAATCGCAAAATCTTCTCTGATCTGAAGAGTCTTTTCTATCGATGGCTGGTTCGCTCAGAAAGTTCATTCGAACCAAGATGATATTTCGCCCTCCCCTCAACAAAGGTGTCGAAAAAGTCTGAAATCCCATCTCAGACGTAACTCGTGCAATTTCCTCTGATTGATAGATACGAGTGCCTGGCTGCATTAACCCTTGTGATTTCTGGCAATTCTTCGGAAAATTCACTCAAGCCAAGCGTTTCCACCGGAGGCTTTCATCGGCGCGGCCGACCAGGTATCCCTGCTGAAAAATCACCGCATATTTTCTCGACCCGTCGACAGCAAAAAACGGTCTCTCGATTGAATCGACGCCCGAAACGCCACCTCCTCTCTCCCTGCTCACTCCTGATGTCGCTCGCTTCCGACGGTTCTCCACCTCTCACCCCTCAAATCTCGTAATATTCTCTGATCGATGGGGTTCTCTGGAATGTACGGACACATTCACGCTTGAAACATATGGTCAGGTTCTCTCGGAAAGTTCGTTCAAGCCGAGTGTTTCCGGTAGGATATCCGCCTCCACCCGATCGGGTATCTCTTTTGCATAATCGTTGAATTTTTTTCCACACGTCGACGACGAGTCTGAGAAATGTATATATGCCTTTCAACACCAAATGTTCTGTCTTATTCCCTTGAGATGGCCCGAGTCTTGCAATGACGTCGAATCATTGGTTGCGATTTTGGTGTGTCTCATTAGTGTAGTGGTTCCCAATCTTTTTTCAGCTGCGGCACACCCAGCCATTCGCTTACTCTCAATGGGAAACTCATGCTTGCTTTGCTGAAGTTTGATACGAGGCGTGATAACGCAACTCCAAGCTCGTTTTCCGCCGAAGTTTTCCCTCAAGTTTTTTGTTACAAAATCTAAAAATCATAAACAACAGTTAAGAGTTTAGAGTGCCGTGTGGAGCTCCGTGTAGCAAACCCACGTAATCTCCGTGACGTAATCTCCGACTGGAGAGGCAGTAGTAAAATACTTTGTTAATGAAATTGGTTGCCTTTTTCATGAATTCGTTCATGTATGTTCGATTTGTCGAATGGCTTTGGCTGAAATCTCGTTTTCCTGTGTCTTTCCTATTCTCAATACGTTATGAATGACGTCACGAGAAAACTGAGTTTATAAAATATTTCCGTTTTCATTTCTTTTCGACGATGCATCCCAATTTTTCCTATGAATTCAGCAACGTTTTCCTTCCCATTCCTCCATCTTCGGTTTTTAAGCTATGTAGTACAGTAGGTTGTAGTACTCCACCTTAGCAGATGCTAAGTCTCACCTGCAGTCAGCGGAAAGAACCGTAAGTCTAACAGTTTAACGCTTTAAAGAGGAACGAATCGTACCTTTTTATTAGCGGAAAACCGCTTACGCGGACGACAGGACGCAAACACATTTTTTTAAATACATAATTATCACATTCCCCTTCCGTCTTGTCGTCGCGATTCGGTTTTTGTATGCGTCTGGATATATGTATATGCGTTCAAAATCCGTCCTTCTGTCGTGTATTGAAATCGTTCTCACTTCATACTCATGGCGTTTGCGCTCGCTGCCGATGGTTCTTTAACATACGTGAAAAATCGTGTCCGCCACTGATGGATCTTTCAATCAATATCATAATAGGCACTATCTGCCCTTCCTCAGCTGTCTCTGTGAGGCAGTGGCCTATACAGATAGACTTTTCTGAACCCGTCTGCATTGTGCCGATTCGAATCGTTGCTCACACTCTGCATCAAACTCTATTGCGGACTGAAATTTGCGGGCCCGATCAGAAGGCTACGTGGGGATGAACGGGTCGGCCAGCTGCCTGATGATACTTTCCCCATAGAGGGCCAAATTGTGATTTTGGCTGATGCTTGAGGGCCGCAGTCCCGTCATCGCCAAACAGAATAGTCCGCACATGAATATGTGACTGTGCGACCCCTCTTTGCACTTCCCTAGGGACCCCCATGTTGTTAATGAAAAGTCTAAAGCTTAGGGTCTGCCAGGTAAAAAGGAGGGGATGATGGAATTCATGGATGGTTGGTCCTGGCGAGGTTCGACTAACCAGTTTGGCGTTAATGAAGGTGTACTGTGATTCACTTAATCTCCTTTGATTCAGAGGGATTAAATTGAACCTACAGAAGGTATATATGCATTTTTTGCAAACAGTGGCAATTTCTCTGAACTACAATCCTCCAATTCTAGGAGCAGTTTGACCATTTGTTTCAGTGGTGCCTTTCCTGAACGTACAAGCCTCTTCGTGTATGGAAGATAGCTCTCAAATGGGAAAGAAGAGAATCGACCCTGGGCCATGCTTTCTCACATCGCAGATGTGAATGACGCTATGCATGTTGCATGTCACACTTTCTTGTCCATGGAGTTCAGAACTTGAGTTTATAAACATCTCTGAAAGGTGTCTTGCATATTGAAGGCGACTGCAGTCATATGCATGGCTTGAAGTAAAGATTGTCTATCCCAATGTGATGAGGTTGTATGTTCGCTTGGTCAATTATTGTAATGAAGTTGTTATCAAGAAAATTTTACATCTTCCTGATTGAGGTGACTCCTGTTCTCACTACTTTGGCACAATTTTACAAAATCTTGCTCTAGTGTAGCCTCTGATAAATTACCTCATCTCACTCGTGTATAAATATGTGAACAGCATCATTCTTACTCTTTTTTGAGCAGCCGCAGCCTTCTCTTCTCTCACTTCCTCTGCTTCCGTTGAGGAAGGATCTTGGGAATATCTCCATGCTGGAGAAACCTCTCCCTCCTTTCATTCTTCATAAGAGCATCCTTGGTTACTGCAACAAATCAAATAGATATTTGTCACAGGTCCGCTAATTGTCAGAAAGTCAGCATTTAATTGAGAGAACCCACCAGCAATGTCAAGGACTTGACCCAAGCATTCTATCTCCTCATATGAGGATCGTTCTTCCTCTGTGGCATCACTCGGGGGCCATCTCATTTTAAATTTCCTGTTCTTATCATCTTGCCATTTCATTTCTGTAAATTTCTTTATGTCCAATATAGGAATAATTCTTATGACATCATCATAGTATCTCACACGGGCATACTTGGGTTCCATTTTCCTAAGAAATGATGAGTATGTAGTTGAAATGCATTTTTGTTGTCTTGTTTTACTGATATTTGGAAGAAGAATGCTGGCATTAAATGATAAAGCATCATATGAAAAAAAAAGTCAAAGTGAACCGAGAATTCCATCCATTTTCTTGTCCCACTGTCCGTTAGGGTCGTGGGGGCAGACGCTCTAAGGCGGACTTCCACTGGGGACGATCTTCCGCCACCAGGCGTAGTTGTTGGGTGGGTAGATCCAAGCGTGAAGATCCGAGGTTTTCTATGTAGTCTAGCCACCTAGTCCTCGGTCGTCCCACTGGTCTCTTCCCACCAGGCTTGGCAAACAGAAGCTGTCTGGGAATCCTTTCCTGTGGCATCCGGATTAGGTGCCCGTACCAACGCAACTGCGATCTCTCAATCCAGAGAAGTAGCGGCTCGACATGTAGAGATCCCCTTATGGTTGTGCTACGAACTCTGTCGAGTAGCGTGACACCTTCAACACCCCTCAGGAATCTCATCTCTGCAGCTTGTACTCGCGATCGCACTCTTTCGGTCATTACCCAAGATTCATGACCATAGGTAAGGATGGGGACGTAGACTGACTTGAAGACAGAGAGCTTCGCCTTCTTCCCAAGCTCTCGCTTCATCACCACAGACCGCCACAGTTCGCGCCTCACGGCACTAGCTGCAGCAATCCGGGTGTCCAGCTCTACATCTTGCCTTCCATCACTCGTGAATGCGACCCCGAGGTACTTAAACTTCTCCACCTGCTTCAGTGGGACTCCACTAACATGCAGAATGCACTGAGCAGGCTGTCTTNCGCAAAAATTCGATACATCATGTCATCCAACATCATGAGGTGGAATCGTCTACGATTCAGAGTGGACGTCAGTCGCCTTTCTTGGCATTCAGATTGTCAAATTGCGAAATTTCTCCTTGCTTAGCATGGATTTTATTAGCGGAGAACCGCTTACGCGGACGACAGGACGCAAACACATTTTTTTAAATACATAATTATCACATTCCCCTTCCGTCTTGTCGCGATTCGGTTTTTATATGCGTCTGGATATACTGTATGTATATGCGTTCAAAATCCGTCCTTCTGTCGTGTATTGAAATCGTTCTCACTTCATACTCATGGCGTTTGCGCTCGCTGCCAATGGTTCTTTAACATACGTGAAAAATCGTGTCCGCCACTGATGGATCCTTCTATCAATATCATAATAGGCAATATCTGCCCTTCCTTCCTCAGCTGTCTCTGTCAGGCAATGGCCTATGCCGATAGACTTTTCTGAACCCGTCTGCATCGTGCCGATTCGAATCGTTGCTCACACTCGGCATCAAACTATTGCGGACTGAAATTTGCGGGCCCGATCAGAAGGCTACATAGGGATGAACGGGTCGGCCAGCTGCCTGATGATACTTTCCCCATAGAGGGCCAAATGGTGATTTTGGCTGATGCTTGAGGGCCGCAGTCCCGTCATCACCAAACAGAATAGTCCGCACATGAATATGTGACTGTGCGACCCCTCTTTGCACTTCCCTAGGGACCCCCTACAACAATTACTTTTCAGATTTCGAATCCCAGACGGTCCATTTTTCCTCCCCTACTACCTTAAGTACCTACCAACCAGGACCGCTCCAAGCTGATTGGTCAAACCGCAATTACTTCCACATGACACTTTCACTTAATCTCCTTTGATTCAGAGGGATTAAATTGGACCTACAGAAGGTATATATGCATTTTTTGCAAACAGTGGCAATTTCTCTGAACTACAATCCTCCAATTCTAGGAGCAGTTTGACCATTTGTTTCAGTGGTGCCTTTCCTGAACGTACAAGCCTCTTCGTGTATGGAAGATAGCTCTCAAATGGGAAAGAAGAGAATCGACCCTGGGCCATGCTTTCTCACATCGCAGATGTGAATGACGCTATGCATGTNTTCCAAACTGTCACTAGGATGATGGGCTGTTGTCGTATTATTAGAAGAGCTTCAATTTCATATATTGATCCTGTATCATCCAGAATCATGGAATCACACGTCCTTTTGTTTCTCTTCTCTTTGAGATTATTAGTTGTATAAAGCTGTTGCATCATGATGAATTTGGAGTGTTTGTGAACTACAGTGCCAACAGTTTGAATGCCTTTTTCCTCAAGAAGATGTTCTTCTTCAACAGACAGATGATGAACGTCAGGCTCTCCCAGAGGAAGTATGGGTGATAGGGAATGAACAGAGTTTTTGCCAAACATGTGGCACTGAGATGAGTTGGCAATTGACTCTCTAACTAGGTTTTCTTGTTGCATGCCCCGGAGAGCCAAATGAAACTGGATCCTCCGAGACATCTGCAGTGGAAGCCCCTTGGCAGCTTTCACAAACTTTTTGAGTCGGCCAATTGCTGCTTCAAATTGGAAAGTAGAGTATACCCACAGGGGTCCCCAAGCTTAGACAAAGTATGAAAGATGGTTGAGACAGTGGACATTGAATGTCATTGCATCTTCTCCATATAGCATCTGTGTTTTCACAACAAACTCAAAAAGAAGTTGTTGGGCTGTCTCCACAGCCTCATAGGTGATTTGATCTTGCAGAAGATGCATAGCATATGACAGGATGGAAAAATGTTCTAAAATGTTCATCATCCAGAATGCCTAGTAAAACTACTGGACCATAAAAAAGTAGCCAGGATCGCCATTCAGTTGCCTTCTAGAACTTTCTTTCTGTGAAAGGTCTTGGTAATCTGGCTACTGTCTTGGGTGGCTGCAGTAACTTTAGCCGATCATTCAAAACCTGCAGTTGATTCGGTTTCCCAATGTATTAATAGCATCCTGCATCTGTATCCACAAGTCACACAGCTGCCGACAGATTCCTAGCAGCATTATATGTATGTAATCTGGACAGAGACCATCAACAAAGTTTGAAGTGTTGGAGGTTCATCAAGGATGATGGCCTTGCATCAAGGCTCTTGCAGGTGCATCAGCAGAGCAGCAAATTGCAAATAATTTAGCAACATGCTCTTTTCCATCATTTCCATTCCACTGTACTCCAGTTGTTTCCAGGGATTGTAACTCCTGCACCATTTCATTTAGAAACATCTGCATGTGTGGCTCTGGTTTACTACACCATACACCTGCAAGAATGAGATGCTTTCCTCGTTCTCTTTCAGGAAGTTCATTTATCATGAGATGAATAGGCCAGATACTGGTACTGGATGAATTGAAAGCTTGGGCTCCATCCACGTGGAAGGTATAAGAGAAATTCCCTTTGCATCCTAAGATATTAGGATTTCCACTCAAGCTCATATACTCTCTCCCATGAAAGATGTCGATAATTTTGGTGGTTGATTGACTGTGGGGGTGTAGTCTACTGTCTTGTATAAGCAAATCTTTGGCACTGGCCATCTCCAGAACCTGGGCAATTTGCTCCTTTATTGGCAAAATGATGAAATAATTGCCCTGCCCTTGCCTGCTGATCATCTATTTGCATACATTGCATGTTGGAGTTATCTCTTGTGTGATTTTGCCTACATACATCTTGCAATTAATGCAAAAGAAATGCAATTTTGACTGCAGCTTCTTCCCTCCCAAGATTTTTTCAATTTTATTGATGATTTGAACCAAATCAAGAAGAGCAGAATCAGTTAAGTTGTGCTTCAAATAGAATGACAGCAGCATGAAAAGAACTTCTGCACCTGAAATCTCTGGTATACAGGAAGCTTTTAAGGAAAGCTGTGAGAATTTATCAATATGGACAGTGTGCCTGGTCTCAAGGCCTTTTGCCATTTCTGTTTCAACTGCTGCCATGGAAGCTTGAATCATTTGGTCTGCTTTGGGATTTTTTTGCAGGCAGAATCTAAGTATGTTTTGTATGCTCTTTTCATTGTGCTTCTTGCAGCAACCTGTATAAACTATGGAAATGATGAAAGCCCAAAAATGCATTTGTGTTTTTCCCCCTTGGCTAGATGTGTGGAACATTGACTTCACGATCCTGAACTCAGGTCTATATTTAATACCAAATGGATATGATGCTGTTAGACAAGAATAATAACTTTAAAACAGGATGCAAACAAATATTGAAGCTTTCTGTGAATATACACGTATTAAGGTGCATTTCTCACAGGATGCTACAATCATGCTTCTCTTATCTGTACCTAAATCATACAGTGTTATTTACTAGGGGAATAGCCAATAGAAGAATTGCAATATTTTGGTATATCAAACTTCAACCAAAAATTCGGTTACCGCTATTTGAAAATAGCTGAGCTCACCACTTGGTATTTCCCTGCTAGCCTTGTTCAAGTGTTATGAACTCATTTGCCTTGTTAACCTTTCAGGCAGTTTTCACGTATATTGTACGATCATCACTTAAGGAGGTGCGATCAAAACTCAGCACTTGATAGGTTAAAACAAAGACTGGAAGGAGAGGTGAAGGCTTATAATCTCAGTCATGACTGCACGGACCTTTTTTCCTTCCCTTCATGCAACCTTTAGCTATCAGTCACCAATGTTACAATAATAGGTCTCTCATCAATGCACATTATTCATGAACCTGTCAGTAAGACAATCTTGATATAAAAAAGGAGGCAGTAAGAGATTTCATATAATTTTTGGGGGAATGGTGCTAAGTAGAGACTGTCTGAATGCAGTCTCTTTCATTAATTTTGTCCAGATTTGTATTTTCTCCCACATTTTGGTGATGACACTCTTCCTGGATAGAAGCAAATCTAACCAAGGGAGCTACATCGGTGAAGCCTATTGCATCCTAATTACTGTGAAGGATTGCAGTACCATGTATGCAGGCAGTTTGAAAATATAGAAGCATTCAAATGCATAGTACCTGATGTTGTCATGAAATCACTTAAATTCCCATGGAACTTACATTTCAATGCATAGATGGCTTAATTTTTGTTGTTCCCATGACTAATTTTTTATTCATGGTCTATATCAATGAAGTTATTGCTGGCAATTATCTTGTGGTATACGAAGTGTGGCTATTAAATAACGAGACTGGTAGCAAAAAGTGTGTTTATTATTACAACTTAATTGGTATCCCCTTCAACATACTCCCCTCCCCTATCTATACATCGTTGGAGACGAATTTTCCATTGTTGGAAGCAATGCTGCAGGTCATCATGTGTCAACCCCTTCAGTAGCGTTGCCGTTTTATCCTTGACCTCGTCCACAGTTTGGAAATGGGGTCCCCTTCAATGCGGATTTTACCTTAGGAAACAGGTAAAAGTCGCACGGACATAAATCCGGCGAATAAGGTGGGTGGTCCAGCACTGGGATCTTCTTATCGGCCAGAAACTGCTTTACCGACAGCGCATTGTGTGCGGGAGTATTGTCCTGATGGAGAATCCACGCGTTGTTCTTCCACAACTCGGGCCTCTTCTTCTTCACTCGTTCTCTCAGCTTGGCCAGAACCTGAAGGTAATACTGCTGATTAACTGTCTGACCCTGTGGTACCCATTCAACCATGACCACGCCATTGATATCGAAGCACACAATCAGCATTGCCTTCACCTTCGACTTGCTCTGTCTTGCCTTTCAATCAATATCAATCCTGAACTTTGCCTGAACTTTGAACTAATCCAGCACCACCATCTCTGAAACCATGAATTCATTGACACGTACGGATTCAGAAATCCCGCCCCGTGATCTAAGAGTAGCTCAATGTTGCATTGGAGACTACCATGGACGTGTCGATCCAGGTATTCCCGATACCGATATCTCCCAGTGACTGTTAGAAGTGAAACACAATTATTCTGGCCTACGGAGATTTTATTCATGAGAGGGAGATAGGCAAGAAAGACTTGTTCATTTCCAAAGATTTGGGAATGCCAATTTTTTTTTTATTCATTCGACCAGTTTCTCCTAGAGGAGCAAATGGCACCAGAGCAACTAAACCCTCTCCGAAGACAGACAAGCACATTTGAAGGCAATCTCATTGAAGATGGGGGAAGGAAGACCTGTAGTCAATTCAATATCGTAATTCCCAATATCGTATGTTATTGCTCTCCTTGCTCATCTTGTTCTATTGCAGACACACAGACAGCTCTGATGTGCCTTTTGGTAGGGGACCATATGCATTTAGAACGTTATCCATTGTGGACCACAATGAAGAAGAAATGATAGATGTTGCTGATGGGTCAACTGGAACTTGCCGTTGTTCTTTTTGCAACATCCAATCAATTCTTAAAATTTAGGGGACATCCGCTCCTTTGTTGCAGTAGAGGACAGATCTATCTTGAAACGAGGATGAAGCACTGTGGCCTGACAGTAATGCTCATTCTCAAATTCCCCTTTAAACCGTATTTGGTGGTGCATCTTTGATCGTCCGAAGTCTTTCGGCACGAAGACCAACAAGCTTTTGCTTTCGACTTATCAACGGAACACCCCCAAAACGCTTGCAGAGCTAAGAAGCCGTGCCGCTTCGTCAAGCGGACCCAACACGTCGCATATCCCTCGAGCGAGCTGCCATTGGTTAGGCTGAAGACTGGGCGTGTTTCCATCCACTGCAAAAGTGGCAAGAACACTATTGTCTTGCCAGGCGCCAGAGTGATGTTACAGGGAATTGAAACGCCTTGTAAGAATTTGTGAAACGTCTGCAGGGTGTTCCTCACAATATTTCAAAGTGTAGGTTTCCATATCAGTATACGGAGGAATTCATATCCGTAACTTATGTTTTATTCGTTTTTTTTTATATAATTCGCTTCGAAATGGATAGGAGCACTACTTTAGCTTGCGACCAAGTAATTGTTCTTGTTTTCGTACCTTCGCCTTTCTTGTATTATGAACATATTTACCAATATGAAGGTAATGTCTATATAAACTCCAAGGCCCTTTCTTGAGGTCCCTTACAACAATTATAGAGCGGAATTTTGATCCAGGGGGGTCCAGGGGTTTTTATGTTCCCGTAGTACCTTAACTTCAGCATCTAATGATTCCTTGAGTCATATATTATATATAATAATTCCTTGTTTTCCATATGCATATTCATGGATTGCATAATAAAAGTGTTAGGATGGTCATAAAACTTGATACTATATAAGGAAAGCCAGTACTTTTGTAGCATTTGTAGAAAGCAGGGAACAAGAGTTCCATCTAGCGAAGAATCTTGGTACTGTAAGTTCGAAATGGTCAGCTAAAGTTTCATAATTGATGGCGTGGTGTTAATTTTTTGCATAAACTTGAAAGCATGTGCTTCACATTAGATGAAGTGACGTCAAGTTTCTGCGAAATACACGTACACTTTAGTGACGTAAATATAGGGACATCAATTTTACGTTAACATTATGTCATTCTCATGGCAATCGCAATAAATTTACACGATTTGCAAACAATATTGATATCATGTCCACGTTATCATTCTGCTTCGGACAGCTGAACGGTTGGATCTCATCGAAATGCAATTTTCACCATTCGAAAGACGAGACGATTCTGTAGGAATTACTTATTCAAGGGGTTCTTCAAATGGAGGATAATTGCATGATTTATCCGGTGGTATCTTTTGGACTAGACGTTTCTACGCTGTGTGGTCATATCAACACATTATCATCCAAAAACATACTTGCAGCACTGTGTCGGCTATTCTGGTCTTAGGGTTTTCCAGATCGGGGAAGATTCGTTACTTGTCTTGTTAACATTATTGCCGATTTTGTTGATCAACCTGCGACTGATGAATCACAAGAGATTCACCTCCGGTGAATTTCTTGTGAATTGTCGTGCGGAATCCGTGGAATTCGGTTTAATGCCTAACTTTTACAACTCCCTTAGTAGTGGTCGATCATAAATTTTTCTAAATCCTTCACGAACTGGAATTGTTCACAGCAGGCCTCATTAACTCTGGCACTCGAACAGGCAATAAGACGCGGTGCCGCAAGAGCGTTTTTAGATGCAAATGCATAGAATACCCAGAATAGAAATTTTCTTTCCGATGGATACCGTCTGTAAAATAATGCAAAAATCCGTCGTTCGAGAGAGATTGATCTAGTCTTGAGAGAGAATATTCTAAACAAACTCGCTAGCTAGACTATAGACTATATACTATAGACTCGCTATGAACATACCTTCGGTGCGGTTCGCTCCATATAATATGAATAATAATACATTTAATAATAATAATAAACATCCCTTTTCGATTCTCACACTTACAAATTGAGTAAAACTCCTAAAACAGAGATGTTCCATTGTCCCAGAACTGTCACTTTTAAGTTCATCTTCAATACAGCGCCTTTTATAGCAAGACTATGAGAACCAGCTTTCTTCTTTGTTGAGTTTACTCATTCTCCCTCATGAAGAAATAACCTCTAGTATGGTGGCAAACAATCCAAGAACCTTTTACAACTACTAATAAAACATATCCCCCTGAGGGTGCATTCGACAAAGGGAAGATTTTCTTTGAATGCGTTTATCCCAGTCTTAAATTTAAAAAATGTATTTCTCTGAAGCGAATTTATTTTTAAAACATCCCCCCAGGAACGTCCCCCCCAGGGGATACATCTCAAAAGTGAAAATTTTCTTTGAAGAACATCTCACTAACCCCGTTCAAACTCATTTTTAGTCATTCATGTATTTCCCTTTGACGGAAAAAAAATAAAACTTTTCAGTGAAAAAATGTGTCCTAAAGGGCATACGAGGTGTGGCTATTAAATAACGAGACTAGTAGCAAAAAGTATGTTCATTATTAGAATATTAGAACTTAATTGGTATCCCCTTCAACATACTCCCCTCCCCTATCTATACATCGTTGAAGACGAATTTTCCATTGTTGGAAAAAATTCTGCAGGTCATCATGTGTCAACCCCTTCAGTAGCGTTCCCGTTTTATCCTTGACCTCGTCCACAGTTTGGAAATGGGTCCCCTTCAATGCGGATTTTACCTTAGGAAACAAGTAAAAGTCGCACGGAGATAAATCCGGCGAATAAGGTGGGTGGTCCAGCACTGGGATCTTCTTATCGGCCAGAATCTGCTTTACCGACAGCACATTGTGTGCGGGAGCATTGTCCTTATGGAGAATCCACGCGTTGTTCTTCCACAACTCGGGCCTCTTCTTCCTCACTCGTTCTCTCAGCTTGGCCAGAACCTGAAGGTAATACTGCTGATTGACCCTGTGGTACCCATTCAACCATGACCACACCATTGATATCGAAGAACACAATCAGCATTGCCTTCACCTTCGACTTGCTCTGTCTTGCCTTCTTCATTCTCGGTGACGTGGGAGTTTTCCAGTGCATCGATTGTCTCTTTGCTTCAGGATCGTACTGGAAAATCCACGTCTCGTCACATGTGATGACTCTGTCTTGCCTTCTTCATTCTCGGTGACGTGGGAGTTTTCCAGTGCATCGATTGTCTCTCTGTTTCAGGATCGTACTGGAAAATCCACGTCTCGTCACATGTGATGATCTTTTCCAGCAAGTCAGGTTCCGCTGTGATTCGTTCCATGAAGTCTGTGCACATGTGTTTCCGGATGTCTTTCTGCTCCTGACTGAGGTTTTTGGGAATCATTTTGGCGCAGACTTTGCGCATGTTCAATTGGTCGTGTAAAATTTGTCGAACAATCTCTTTATC
The DNA here is from genome assembly GCA_905338385.1 of Darwinula stevensoni. Classification (NCBI taxonomy): domain Eukaryota; kingdom Metazoa; phylum Arthropoda; class Ostracoda; order Podocopida; family Darwinulidae; genus Darwinula; species Darwinula stevensoni. Next base: position 73,305 of record CAJPEV010000951.1, read on the forward strand.
AATGTTCATGTCTGCTATCATCCGAATACTTAATCGGCGATCCATTCAAACACTCGCGCACGTGAAATCACGTACACCTCTTGCAACAGTTTCAAGCACTCACTCGGCGATTTCTTCAATTTCACTAGGAATTTGAGATTGATGCGCTGCTCGATTTTTACATTAGCCATTATTCCGGCAAGACGATTGCGCACCTCTCCCGTCAAACGCTGCTAGCAGACTGACTACTAGCGCCAACGAAACCCGGCTCGTCTCGTCAGGTTCCGGAAGCTTCAAAGTCACTCACCGCACATGTGCTCCCCGCTCATACCGCCTACAGGGCGCCCAGTCTCGTTATTTAATAGCCACACCTCGTAGATTGCTTTGCTTTGTCACTCGAGGGTCGGCATTCCACATACCACCTCGTGTCAAAATGCGCTACTAGTGGACGTTCTAAACCAAAATTGTTTATCTCTAAAGGTAAACGGTGTTGGTGAGAACGCATCTATCTTTCCTCTCGGCCCGACGAAAACTATGAATTTCTTGCTACCACAGTACCACAGCTGAAGCACTTCGAAAATGTTATTATTTCGTTTCCTGCTGTGGGTGTACTCTTGCAGCTAAAATGTATAGTTCTCATGGGGCCAAGAGGGAAGATAAAATGCATGCGTGGTGTGGTTTGTTGGTCTCTGGCTCATCTGGAAGTTCGATGAACGCAAAAACCTCAGGGCCTTTTTGAAACGCCACTCCAAAACATTCCTCTTGTTTTATTTTGTCCATAAAGGCATCTAACCTATTGTGGGAAGAAATTGACGGAGGAAATTGATAGTATCACCACCAAACGCTCTCCATAAGCTTTAACGAGTCTCAATTGCACGTAACTCAAAATGGTTCGCCCTAATTATGGTCTCACCACCAGGCTAGAAAAATTCGCCATACTCAAAGTTATCGACACCCATAGTGGGTTTAAGTGCTAGATTGTGGTCCTCATTTTCTTGACCTAGTCCTCAGCTACTGAATTTCTAACGCACCTCCATGATATTGGCTTCTCGTCTCTGAACATCCTGCAACGGCATTAACTCCCACTTATACGCAGGCTTCCGAAACGGAAAAGATCAGATTGGGGCCTGAGAAAAGGCGAGGATTGAAAATGACGTGGGAGTTTTCAAATACAGTTGGATAGCGATAGGCAAAAATCCTGTCGACTTGCCAATTTCCTCCGACGAAAGGGCAATTCCATGTCAACAATCACAATTTACGCTTCCGCGCTTAGAATTTCATTAGCTTGGAGGCTTGAAGATTTGATAACTGCAAGCATGTATATCATATTTTATTAATATATAATAAACATGAGTAGATATACTCATTTATTGCACTCCCTTGTTTTGGGTCCATTACTGTTCATGATGTGCCTTTCCATGAGTTCAATTAGATAGAAGGACGTGCAATGCCATTTCGCGCCTTTTGCTCTTTCTTACGTCAGAAAAAACCATGCTTTATGATAGAATCATTTCTTAATCAAAATAATCCAAGCTTACAGCCCTCAAATCTTACTTCCTGCCATGGTTCAAGTATATAAAGAAAGGTCAAGCGCAACTCATGGTTGAATTGAGTCGGAATAGCCCGAGAGAGAAGCTTGCAAGAGACTCATGCATGACAACTCCTAAAATCCATACCTCATTTCACGAAACCGTATTTTCTCCGCAGAAGTTTCAACTTCCCAAAAGAGCATGGGATCTCCTCACAGGTTTCTTTTTGAAGCCGAAATGGATGCGCCTGTGCAACCGGCCACTGGAACTCCGTAGGACGGAATGCCGAGATTCGCTGGATGGATGTATCTCCGAAGGCAGTCCGAAAATCCTGGCTCACTTGATATGGTCTTAGCAGTTTTATATTGATTTGTCGCAGAGCTCGTCGTTGATTTTAAAATTATGCTTACGAATTTCTTAAGTTCTAGGATGGTCTACTTCACTCTGCCAAGGTAGTTCTCCACAGGTCAACTGCTTCTTCACTCGGTTTTTCTCGTCTGGGCTGCATCGTAGCTGATTTGGCCCGTTTCTATAGTTGGCAGAGGCTCACTTTTCATTTTCGAATCATGTGATTGAATGGCAGTTCCTTAAAACCTCTTTGTATTACCAGGAGATATTTATGGCAGCAACGTTCACAAGCGGCATTTAACAGATTCGGTTTTACAGAATTGTTGCCATTCGCGAAGATCATTCATTTCCGATGTTTACTCCTAGCTTGAGCAGAAATACTGAATTTCAAAGTAAACCTGTTTTCTTAAGGTCAGGTCAGGAAAGAAAAGAAATATCACGGATGGTTACGATGATGAGGACTTGAGGAGTAGTATCACTGTTGTTCGACTTACGTTGGACTGCGTCCGCAGACAAAAGTTCGAGAGTTGATAGCAGAACATGAAAAAGGTTCCACTGTAACCGAAACAACGTGAACAGGTTAGGGATAGACGAACCGCTGAGACAGACAACACACGTAGGAAGAACAAATGGGCAGAAGTCTTTGGAAAAAAACGAAGGACGGCTTGACTGGATGTCGCACACAACCCTAATAAAACAAGGGGTTTTCAGTCACGTCCCCAACATGAGCATAGCCCGTGTGGGACAGCGGGCACGAAAGATCTCCGCGGGAGCCCCATGGCTCTACTTAATACAAATTCAATTTTTGATATATTTTTTACTCATATTACACTCCTCTCTCCTTATAATAAATGTGTCCTCAAATTTAGAAAAGTGACAAAAAAATTACAGGTTGCATGAGATTTCACAAAATGTAGCTAATAACAAAATTACATTGACTTGAAAGATCATCAGGTTGAAAAATTATAAATTAGAATACATTAGAACCAAAATCACATAATTGCATACTTCTTGAGATTAACTTGAACATAAATATGGCATTCATGGAGTACATGAACAGAGATCCTTGAGATCGCAACAAAAAACATAGCACCCCCTATGGTTCAACTTCAAACAAATTCCATTTGTAATATTTTTACTCATATGATACCTGCATGCTGGAAAATGCAGGGAATACCGCAAAAACAGCTATATTTGTTTCACTATGAATAAGATCTTCAATTTAAATTAGAAAAGAAAGAAAAGCTTTTAGAAGTCGGTTTTATTCAGAGTTTAATTAAATGGAAAATATATTTTCCCCAATATTCATGGAAATGGAAGTTTCAAAAGCACAAAACTCTAAGCAGTGCAAAAAAGAAAGCTCGAATGTCAAGAAAAAAATAATAAAAACAAGTAGGGGAGGGTGGGTCAGCATGGGTCACTTTTTTGCAGTCTGCTACTTAAATATTTTTGTTCTCTGAAGCGATGCAAGATGCTGCGTTTAAAGATTCACATCGTCTACCCAATTCTGTTTTAAAAATTGGTGATGTCATATATAGCAATAGGCTGTCTACACATTGGACACGTTGGTTTCACAGACAACCAGTCTTGGATACAATATCGACCAAAGAAGTGACCACACTGGAGGGAAACCTTGGGGTGAAGAAAGTCAAAAATGCAAAAGCAAATGTGGCATTTGTCCTCGGTTGGTCCTTCCGGGGGAGTTTCTACGGCGTCACTTCTGAAAATAGACAATAACCGTCTTGTTTTCTCTACAGGTTATGGAAAAATGATCCACAACTTCTATATTTCGTGTTGATGCACATCCTGATGCCATTTTCATATTAAACCTATATTTTGCATAGGCTGATGTATTTCCAATACATTAAAAAAAGTTTATGGAAATTGGTTCTGTCCAAGAAAGGTGGTGAACAATTGTTCCAAAGAAATAAGACGTTGATAATGGATTGGAGACTCGAGTCGGTTGAGTAAATCCTGCTGGCTCACCCCCAATATTGATATTGATTGATTCACTAGTTGTTCGTTAAAAAAAAAGGTTCATCAAAGCCATCTCCAACATTGGAGCAGTGAGAATAATGAATATCGAAAGGCGAGAGCTTCGCCCTCCTCTGGTGATACGTAACCAGAGCTCCAAGACGCTTCTTCCACAAAAATGGAGGAAGTGCCTCAGGGCTCTAGCGGAGTGCAACGTATATGGGCAGTTTCAAAAGTTTCAGGCGTAACACCAGCAGGATCAAGATGACGTAATGCAGTTTAGGCAGCAGTTTTCGTTATCCTGGCTCCTTTTCAATTCTATTTGATTTGGCTTCACTTGGAGATTCCATATTTTCAAGAGGGAAGGCATGGATCGTCCCATTTTTATGCCAAATGACTGTTGCATATTAAAAATGCTGTGGCAATGAGAGTTTTCTAGCGGTACTAAGGTAAGAAAAAGGTCCAAAACGAGGTTCATGAAGCAAGTGTTAAATTAATCCAAATGTAGTGTTGCATGAGTAATGAAAAACAACCTCATGTTAGGCGATCATGTTTAGTGCATGCCTTGTATAGTCTGAGTTTAGTATTCATGCAATGCAGATATATTAAGTTAGAGGGTATTTTTGGAAAATATTTGTTTGGCACTTTTGTCTCAATGGCTTCAGAACTTACCATATACAGGGTGGCCCAAAAGTTTTTGGACCGATTTTTAAATGCCAATATCTCGGAAAGTATTGAAGCTAGAGACTTGAAAAAATCACCAAATAAAAGTTTAATTCATCCTCTTTCCAATGATGTATAGTTTTCTAGTCGTAGTTGTCATGCCATGGCCGCAATGGCCATTTGAAAAAACCAAACCTGGAAAAAGAGCTGCAAGGATATTTTGATGCTACTATCCTGCATCCGTGTCACACCCGGGAAGACCAGACAGGCAAGTGCACCTCGACTGGGACCATTAGGTGCGTAGAAATTGTAAGATACTGACCAGCAGACAGCTAGGGAAGAGGAAGTGAGGGATTATGCGGGACAAGTGAGACGCCCACGCTTCGATGCTCAGACGAGTTCAGTTAACTGTTGGCTCTTCTGGTTTTCGGCAGACTTCGTATGCACTTCCTTGCTACATCTTTTGTTCCTCTTTTTGAAAAAAATGTTTGTATTACCCGTTTTTATTTCCACGGGGTCTTAAAATGAGTGTCAATCGCGGTTTATCTTTAAGTGATCAAAAAATCATTCGTGCACTTCACGAGGAAAAAGGATTTTCATTGAATCAAATTCTANGTTTACAACTTTTTTTTCAAGCATGGTTTTTTCAAATGACCATTGCGGCCATGGCATGACACCTACGACTGGAAAACCATACATCATTGGAAAGAGGATGAATTGAACTTTTATTTGGTGATTTTTTCAAGTCTCTAGCTTCAATACTTTCCGAGATATTGGCATTTAAAAATCGGTCCAAAAACTTTTCGACCACCCTGTACATGTATTACCTCCCATGAGTTCTGCCCATTGTCAATATCCAACGCTTTTTGAACATTTGCTTTTAGCCCAACTTAAGCTTAAGAATGTGAATGAAATTACAGGAGTCTCTTTGGAACATATCCATCTGTACCCATTACACATTTTGCTGAATATGTTGAGACAAAGAGCGAAAATGGGTTGGTTTCTAAGTTTATTGTCCTTTTTACTATCCTCCATGGAGGTCTTAATTGTTGTCCGTAATATGGGCATAATTGCATAGTTCCTCCATTCATATCGACCTTATGTGAAGAAGAGACAGGGACAAGCTCCAGCGCAAATAAACATTTAGACTCCCATTGGTTAGTTGGTCTACCAACAATATCCACAACACACTTTTCCATCAGCTATTCATGAGCACTGTCAACAATAATAAGAAAGTAGTAGAAAGGTTGGCTGAAGAAATCCTCCACCCAGTTTTTCGCATACAGTAAATGTATTTGTCTGTTGTTAAAGCTCAGAATGAAAACTATTCACCAGTTACCAGGGAGAATATTCCTGCAGTGAAAAAGTCCCAGCACTTACCAACTTTCATTACCACCCAAAAAATATTCTATGCAAAATGCTTCAGAGGAATTATATACTCTCAATAAATACGCCCATACTCAACAGTAGGGTTCCAATTCTTCAGGGTTACGATTCCAGCTGCTATCTTCCGTGTACCCATCATACAAATATATCAAAGGATGCGTGAATAGCACACCGTGGGCTTCCCAAGTAACATAACAATTTGAATAACGTCTCAGCGACGTTACCGCAACGTCATGTCGCTCCAGTCATGTTGCAGCAACGTTGAATATGCGTCACGTGTTGCTTGGGCTTCCATAAATGAATTACATCGGTCGAAGTAAGACTCGGATAGAAATGACTCAATATTCACATCTAATGTTAAGGTACTATGGCAACATAAAATTCGACCGTGAGCAGCTGGGTTTAATGAGGCAGGTAAGGAACTCTACAGTTGACAATGGGCATATTTAGTGAGGAGATATGATTTCTCTAAATAAGTTTGCCACAATATCTTGTGGGCGGTAAATAAATTCGGAAAGTGCTGGGAATTTTTCGCCCCAGGAATATTCTCCCTGGTAACTAGGAAATACTTCTCATTCTGAGCTGTTACAACAGAAAAAAAACCCATGCGAAGACCTGGGAAGGGGATTTCTTCAGCCAACTTGTACAGTACTTTGTTCTTATCGTTGTTGAAAATGCTCATGAAAGCTGATGGGAAAGTACGTTGTGGATATTGTTGCAGTATTGTTATTGGTAGACCAAGTAAACAATTGGAATCTAAATGTTTATTTGCGCGGGAGCTTGTCGCTGTCTGTCCTTCACATGAGGTCGATATGAGAACTATGCATTTACTAGCGAAACTATTACTATTTACTATTTACGAAACAAACTCGCAATGGGCGCGCCTTCGGCGCTCCATTACCTTGAAAAGTGATTAATTCTGTATTTTTCTCGAAATGGGAAACACGTATTTAACGTACGTACCCATTGAAATATGTGACATATGGGGTCGAAAGCCTTGATTTTTATCAAACTCTTTACTTCTATCATTCTATGTGTGCCTAACTTCAAATCTTTTCCTGTGTCTCTTTTGGTAAGGGTGGAGAATACATTTTGAAAAACTTCCCTCTAATAATTAACGCTAAGGAGACATATTTCAAAAGTAGGACTTTTCCTGTACTCAGCCATTAAACAGGTACTTCTGAGGGAATTTCATATATTCTGTCTCTGTTTCGTTGGATCCAAAAACAAATTCAGGAACATGGGACTTAAAGAAAAAGAGCCCTGATGTGTTTTAGGGAAAAAATTTTTTTCTTTTGAAATGAAGACTCAGGGAACTCCATGTCACCCAATTTCAGCCCTATACGTTTCCCCTTTTTGAATTAGCGTCAGTCAGTCACAATCGTCTATATATATGTATATATATGTTAGAAAATTATGATATTTTATTTACGCAGCATTTACGCATTTTTTTATTTTTTTATATTTATTTATTTATTATTTATTCATGAAGTACTTGTTTGTCAAGTTTTTTTACTTTCATGCGCGCACTGTTTTGCTGGATCATAAAACTTGTGAAAATACGCCTTTTGCAATATATGTGCCCTGAGCCGTTTTAACTGAAACGTATTATATTTTTCTTACCGTAATCCATCCTCAGTGAACTACATGCCCACAAAGTTTCACTATTATACATTTGCCCTTTTCGCTGGTGAAAAAACATGTTTGGAAAAGACGACCCACCCTAACGCTATGCCCAGAGGGGATGCACCATGAAAGCTGAATACGACCTCAGCTCAATAATATCGTCACTAATACGTGTGTGCCAAGTTTCACCTTTCTATTTCTTTCCAATTCGCCGCAACAATTTTTTTTTTCAAAACATTGCACCTCGAAAAATTCCCCCAGGGGATTTATCGAGTCTTAACATTTTCTTGAACTCCTCGTCTCATTAGTCACGTTCATGCAAAGTTTCAGCTTTCCATGTTCATCAGTTTAACTGATGCAAAAAAATTAGTTGAAAACATTTCCCTTTGAAATTTGTGCCCCCATGGCATTTACTTCCAAAGTCTGAAGTTTTCTGAAGCATCCCAAATAGGTAGTTATGTACCAAGTTTAATCTTTCCACACTAGTTCAATACGCCTGTATTGCAATCCAATACAGTATTTGTTATTTTTCAATTTCTTAGATTAACTGAAACAAACAATAAACTTAGACTATATATGGTATCCACTAAACATGCATCACCTATCATGGTGGTTTTTCAATTCTCATGCAACACTGCATTTGAATAAATTTAATACCTGCTCCGTGAACCTCGTTCTTTGACCATTTTGTTACCTTAGTACCGCTGGAAAACTCTACAAGCCACTTCATTTTTTATATACCACAGTCATTTGGCATGAAAATGAGGTGGTCTATGCCTTCTCTCTTGAAAATATGGAATCTCCAGGTGAAGCTAAATCATATAGAATTGAAGAGGAGTCAGAACGAAACGTGCTGTATAAACTGCTTTACGTCAATAACACAAATGGAGGGCTTTAATCTTCTTCATACACGGGAGAGATGATCAAAACAGTGTTCAATACATCAATGAAATGAAAAAAATTGATTGCCTTACGAACTTTGGTTTCGTGCAAAGATTTCGTATTGAATGACGAAGTCAGTATTAATGAACTTCAATATGAAGGTGTGGGCGAAGGTATGAGCGGTTTTTTCATGAATTTCCAGTTTTCCGACTACTTGGATCATGATCTGATCATCCGGTATGGCCAGGCAATTGATGGCAGTTGGAAAGTGCTGAAAGGTTTGGCTGGCTAATGTTTTAAGTTTCTCCATAATATTCGTTGATCCAATGACAAGGGCTCCTTCACATATCATTTTTGATTCCTCCGTATATCTTGACGCCAGACTTTGCCTCTGATCTGGGTCATCAAACATGGCGTAATGCTGGTTAACAAAGAGCTGCCCCATTCCTTCAACGTCAACTTCAGGCGTAATCGTCTCACCCCCTTGTTCTCCAGTTTCGGCTCCTGCACAAAGGAAATACATGCTTCCCACTTGGAGATCTTCTTCATCATTGAAGATTGAAATGTAAAAATTCATGAAATAAGAAATAGGCCAAGATTTCTGGTTATATACCCCACTGACGGGTTTCCATCTACAAAACAAAAATATTCAATAAAGGACACTGGATGCAAAATGCCGCAAGCCTGCAGAAGACCAGAAATTTTCTTAAAGCATTAGGACATATTTATGCGGTCATATTCTAAATGCTCGAAACTTCTAAACAACACAAATACTCGATTCATAGAAAGATTATGGTCATATTTTCCTCACTTCCGCATAGTGACATTACGAGATCATTGTTTAAGTAGAGTCACAGAGGAATATATTGAAATGCTTTATTCTCCTTGTGGCAAGTTATTGAGATGAAGATATTATCAGCACGAAATAAGTGGTGTTCTTTCCAGTACACGATGACGTTTTTGGAAGCAAAAATGAGCCCATCGGGTACAAGTCTGTTAACCTAAAATTTGCTTTCGTTGAACAAACAGCTTTTAAACGTGTTGTCCTCTCAAGTACTTGCGTGTCCGCCCTTGGGGGGCGAGCGTTTTACATTTCTGAACCAGTCCATTCAACCTTTACTGCGACATGTGGTTGTTTATTATAGAGTGGTAAATGATGTGGCAAGCAGAAGTACGAGGAGAGGACGGAAAGTTCGATTAATTTTAATGAAGGAATTCACGATTTTTTCTTCTTCATATCCTCTCCTAAGCTCATCTATTCAGGACTTCTCAACATAGTCACCACTAATATCGATGCATTTATTCAGACGGTGGAGCCATTTTTGAAAGCACTCCTGAAAATCCTTCTTTTCAAGCTTTTCCAGCTCATCATTAACTGCTTGAATCACGTCCTCTCGCGTTTCGAAGACTTTCCCATGCAATGGCTCCTTAAACATGACTTTGCCAGGGTACTTTCTCTAGGAAAAGAAAAAGAAAGACTGGAAAGACTTTGCCGCCAGCAAAGTCATGTTTGCCATTTTTTTCTCTCACGATGGCATTGTCGCCGCCATTCCACCTGAAGAGGGCCAGACAGTGACATATCAATGGTACGTTGAGACCTGCTTGACGGAAGTCTTCAAAAAACTCCGTAGAAGTCACCCCCGAGACAAATTTCAGGAGATTTTTCTTCATCATCACAACACCCCGTCGCACTAAGCCACCAAGACGCTGCTCGTCATTGGCGCCTCTGTTATCAATTTCGTTGAAGAGCCGCCGTACTCGCTTGACTTAACGCCATGTGACTTTTGGCTTTTTCTGAAAATTAAGGAGCCATTGACTGGAAAAGTCTTCAAAACGTAAGAGGACGTGATTCAAGCAGTTAATGATGAGCTGGAAAAGCTTGAAAAGAAGGATTTTCAGGAGTGCTTTCAAAAATGGCTCCACCGTCTGAATAAATGCATCGATATTAGTGGTGACTATGTTGAGAAGTCCTGAATAGATGAGCTTTAGAGAGGATATGAAGAAAAAAAATCGTGTATGCCTTCATTAAAATTAATCGAACTTCCAACCTCCCCTCGTGTTGAGGCATAGTTTACTGAGGATGTGGGACCCCATTTCAACAATAGTACATATTTCATTTGACGTAGGTGTTTCAACAACGAAAGAGTATCATATGGTGATATGGAAACATCAGACGGATTAAATCAATATCCACATCGCTGTTTCTGCTAAATATCAACATTCTAAAGTTTACAATCTCAGATGTATAACTACATTTTAAAATCTGATTAGGGATTCCCATTTGCCCCAAGTATTGGGGCAAGTGGGAACCCCCCTCATATATGCTTTTGCACAAGTGATGCAGTTGAATTTTATGGTAACTAAAGTATAGCCACTATTTTTGAGTGCTCGATACAAATCTTTTTTTTTCCCTGAATGATACTGGTGAAACAGAATAAAGTTGTTGCGTACAACCGGTCAACAAAATAGGTATTAGACACACTGAGGAACCTCATGATGTCTCCTTTTCTAGTCAGCAAATCGTAAATTCATCACTAAACTTGGCAGATACGTACATGTGGACTCCCCTGACGCCTTTGCACAACTGGTCCTGAACCATGAAGTCCATTCTTACTCGAATCCTTCCTCCACTTGTCATTCTACTGCATTGGTGCTACCCCAGTAGCACAAGATATTGGCTCAATGCTGGGCCGACATTGGTTATGTTGGCTACGTCTTGGGCAATATTGCCAATATTGGGTGAATGTTGGGGAGGCAATGAAATTCCGATATTGCAATATCATTATTGATCCAATTTAAGACAGATCAATAATAATCAATTATTAGTGCGCTCAATATTGTAAGGTTCCTTGACCGAAATTTCCTGATGGGAATTTTACCTTTTTCGCTCATTCTGGAATTATAGATGCTTAAATAGTGTGGATAGTGGCGAATGCAATTT